>JAVSBS010015231.1:0-15849 GCA_033124195.1 Coracias cyanogaster | reverse complement strand
ATTTTGAACTCTCAAAGTGCACCTGATTGATGAATGTAACATTAAAATGCACAACATTTTCTCGCGGGGGGGGGGGGGAAGACTGTGGGAAACCGACAGGGGGCTACAGACAAAGTATTGACAAGAAAACATTTAAGAAACCTGGGCTGGCTTAGTGGGTTGTCTTTGCTTGTTTAATAAATGTCGGAAACTCTTCTCCATTATCTGAATGCATTTTGTTGCAGTAATTTATGCTTCTGATGTCAGAGTACAGATAAGATCATCCAGCCTCTGTTTTTCTCCTAGAGACATGATGTCTTCTGAGAATGACTGTCAACCTCAGACAGTGACCAAACCAGCACTTGGTGAAAAAGAAGTGACTGAACTGATTGACAGGGTGTTTGGGTTAAAGGTGTCTTGGATCAGGCCGCTCCCTAGCTATGATGATCAGAATTTCCATGTGCGTGTCTCGGGGAAAAAAGATGCAGCTGAAAGTGCTGATGAGTATGTCCTTAAAATCACCAATTCGGAAGACAGCCAGGAGCCTGACCTCATTGAAGCACAGACTCGGGCCATGATGTTTCTCAGTGCGGAAGGCTTTCCTTCAGCTATGCCTCATGTTACAAAAGATGGTAACATAATGTCTCTGGAGTCGGGAGGTGAGCAACTGTAAAGCATTTTCATTGCCCTTACAATCTCCCTTAGCTTGGCAGTAGCTTGCTATATGGCATGCTGTATATGTGTATATGTATATATATATAAAAAAAATGTATATACTAAAGTAAAACTCTAGGCTTATTTTTAAATGTGAGGGTATATGTATCAGGTGACCTCTATGTCCAGCCATAATAGTCCAAACTTAAAATACCAGCGGTGACGGAAGGGAAAGAGTAGTAATTAACTGTGAAAACACTTAAGGAATAACTTCAGCATAAGGAATTGGAGAAAACATTGATCTGACTTGTCCATGCACAAGAAAAGACCACAAAAACAAAAAACCACTTTGTGAACTGAATGATGTTACAAATTATTTGCCTACAGAACAGTGTAAAATAAGTTCTAACCCATCTGGTGCCAGAGCAAATTGCTTTAACAGCAATTGGAAGAAAAACCGTGTTGACATTTTGCTTTTATTTTCACTGTAACTTCCATGCAAAAGCTGGGATTGCTGAGACGACCTGTTCTGCTGCAAAACTGTGTTAAGTGGGTGCCTGCAGGTACGGGAGGAAAGCTACTGTATGCTCAGTCAGTGCCAAGCACAAGGGCTAGAAGTCCAGCACAGAGTGCAAGTGTGTTAAGGTTTGCACATAATTGTACAACATTCTGGTAAATCAAATGTTTGAATGAAGTCAGCTCCATGTGATGACTTCTACACCACAATAAACCTTTTTTGCTTCTTGCATTAACTGATACTCAATGGTATATATTGAAGTGACTGACTGCATCTCTTTTTGCTTTGTAGGTACTGGACCTGGGAACAAAAAGTACATGGTCAGACTGCTGACTTACCTGCCAGGTACACCTGTAGCAAAAATTGCTACAAATACTGAAATTTTCTATGATATCGGTAAGCTAGCCGCCAGTTTGGATAAAGTTCTCTCAGAGGTAAGTTTTAATTGCTCCGGCCTCACAAGCTTCTTTGTCAATTAATTTCTCCTCTGTATTTCTTCCTGTGCTTGCTGTCTGCTTTTCTGATCTGTGAAATTCAAATTGGTGAATGCAAGTGTCAGCTTAACTGATCTTCCAGGTGCCAACTTCTGAGCTGGCTGTTGCTAAAGCATTTTTCCAAGCAACATGACCAGTTGGTGCTTCTACCACATGGTATTGGTAATCCTTTCGCACTGCATTTTTGTACTTTGAACAGGCCGATAAGGATTTGGTTTTACTCATGCAAAACTCACCTGTTTAGTGTTTCATGCCTGGTGAAAAAGGAGAGTGAACCCTAGGGTGCCCAAATTAGAAGCAAATGAAATATTGCTTTTAAAGCATTTTTGTATAGTGCATCTGGCACAGCTGGCTAAATAGTTTTGAATTCATCTTGACTTGCTCTCTTTCTCCTGGTCATTAGAACTGTGACCATTTAACACTGGCAGCAGTTGGGTCCTTCTTTACAATGCCAGCTGTGCCGAAGAACAGAGATTTGTGACACTTCTCTCATTTGCACTGCTTCCAGTAAAACAATATTAACGCTAAGTAAGTTCTTTCTTTACTCGGTAATTACACAGGATAATAAAGCTGATAAATCCGCCAGTAATTAAGTTTGGTACGTAAAAGAAGTCTTATTGTCTTCCATTAACCTTTCTGCCTCATATTCTGGCTGCTGGCTTCAGACAGTTATGAAATTATGAAATACCAGCTTTACTAACTGCATTCTTAAGCTACAAGAGCATTTTTAATATGGGGAAGATAACTTAACTGTTGCCTTCTAACACCGTGGGCATACTCTTACAATGCAATAAAAACAATTTATATAGACCAGCTAGTCTTACAATATGCCTGTGACTTGTCCTGCCAAGGAGGAAATGGTTTTGCCCAAAAAGGGTCTTTATGCCCTTAACATATGGATTATCATCTACCAAGGTTTGTCATTTAAAAGAAAGAAAATGACAGTCATTACTGCCAAAACTTAAAAATATCATTGACGCTAAAAATAATACCTAAGGTATTAAGTTTTCAGGAAATACAGCTTGTCTTTTCCACCCAGTTAATCTACTTTGTCAATTTGGACAGCAAAGCAATGTGACATCCTTTGTTTTGTGCATAAAATGGCATTCCACCACTTTCGCTGTTGGTGTCTCCTTTAGCTTGGTTGTGCCTGCATTCTCTAAATGAAAATAAGCTTATGGCTGTGAAATGACTTTCTATGGCTTTACAGTAACAAAAGCTCTTGACTTTCTATTACCCTTCACATACCCAGTAACCCAATTCTAGTGTGCTGGAGTATGTGATTTGTGCTGGGAGGATTGCAGTGGTTGCTTTTGGATGGCATTCTGCCTACCAGCGTGGTGCTTTACACAGCATCAGGGGTGCTGTATTGTGATTTTTGGTTTAGGCTTCTGACCTTTTGCCTTTCTTTTTAATACACAGTTCCAGTTTTGACTATCGTTTAGCTGTCTTTAAGAGCCTTAATTACAGGCATAGGTTTCTTTTTAAGAGGAAGCCAGCTACTCTTGTGGATTTTTGTTTTATTTGCTCTACGCACTGGTAGAATGTGGCCCACAAGCTGTCTTAGCAAGCATTGGAAGATTCAAGGGTAAGCATGGTATGCAGTTGAAAAGATGCTTTTCCTCTCTCAATGTCACTTCCAAACCACCTTTTTCATTTACTAGTGAGAGGTTAAGGACCTTGTTTGTTTAAAATATTGTCTGGGTGTACAAGGACAAATTTTCCTAAGAATAAAGCTCTGCCCAGTATCTCCATCAAGTACTTCTGCCCTCAGGATTTTTCGTGTACCAGCTGATCCTATGGCTTGTTCCCAGAAGCTGCCACCTTTAAACGCATAGAGTGTGCCTGGTCCCAGCAGTTTTAGATTAGAGTGATAAATAACTTAAGATAATCTTTGTACCTAAAAGACCGAGGGGAAGAAAAAACATTCAGGTTGTATGTAGATATTAAGACGCTTGCCTTAGTCATTCTTCAGGTTAATTTACTTGTTGATATAAAGCAATAGTCAAAGCGATGGTGCTTTTCAGTGATTCTCATTAGGAGGTAGTCAAAGTTAATAGGAGCTTTGAATCAAACCCTTTAACCATAAACCCAAGATTTTTACTTATAACCTATTTTTATCTTGTGCTTTTTCCAAAGAAATTCTGTCATCCATCAGTAAAAAGTCTGCATCGAGGTCAGTTCATTTGGAACCTGGCAAATGTTCCTCTTCTAGATCAGTATGTTTATGCCTTGGGCCAGAACAAATACCGTGAAGTTGTGGAACAAGTTATTGAGCAGTTTAAAGGGAAAGTAATACCCAAGCTAAGCAGTTTTCGAGCCTGTGAGTATTTTATTCTCACTGTAATTATGTTGAACTGACATACTGAAATTCCTTACAGGACTTTGGGTCTGGAGAAGGCAAACCCCCCCCCCCCAAAACAAAACAACAAACCAGTAAGTCTCCTTTATCCTTAGCTAGACATATGCAAATATTCTGCTGAATGACCACAGCCCAGAATAAGCCAGGAGGAATGTGCTGTCCAGAGATGCGTTCAGTTCTTCATCTTTCTGATGAGTTTGCTTCCAGTTAAGGTGATCATTTTCATGCTGTTAGATTAGCTTAATAAGAATATAACGGAGAACACTACTTCCCATCATAAAGGCCCAATTAACTATTAAATCCTATTTTTGGAATTCAGCTTACAGTGATGTTGATGATAGCTTGGCAATTTGATGATTTGAAAACTGTTATTCTGTGTTTGGAAAACATGTGGCATATCCCAGGTAGTACCATACTGGAGTAGGATCTTGTAATGCTCCTTTTATTGGTTCTGTCTGGTCACCCATTAGTGGACTGAGCTTCCTGGGAAGCATCAAGGCCATGAAAGGCAAGACTTGATGCTGAGGGAGATGGGTATGGTTTTGTAGTTGTGTTAAGTTTGAGCCTCTGTGCATCTTTTTCAAGTTGTTTCACTGAGAAGTGGGGGAAAAAAAGTCAGCTGCTGCTGTTTAATTAACAGTTATTAAAATCTGTTTGTTCCTTCTGTGTTTAGGTCTCAATCATGGAGATCTTAATGACCACAACATTCTCGTGGAGTCCTCTTCTGCTTCCCTGGAGAATCCTCAGTACAGAGTGTCCGGTATCCTGGATTTTAGTGACATGAGTTACGGGTATTACGTCTTTGAAGTGGCAATAGCTATCATGTACATGATGATTGAGAGCCCAGATCCTCTGAGTGTTGGAGGGCATGTTCTGGCAGGGTTTGAAAGCGTCCTGCCGCTCACGGAGGAGGAGAGAAGTGCCCTCTTCCTCTTGGTGAGCGGGAGGTTTTCTCAGTCCCTCGTCATCGGGGCCCACAGGGCGCTGCTGTACCCAGAGAATAAGGACTACCTCATGATCACTGCCAAAACCGGATGGAAACACTTAGTGAAAATGTTCGAGGTGGGCCAGGAAGCGGTAGAGGAGACCTGGTTTGGGACGGCCGAGGCCTACAGGAACCACGCACCAGCGGAGTAGCTGGGTGGCGGCAGCGGGCCCTGCCTGGGAGACCGCGGGCGTTACTGCAATAAAGGCGGCATTGACTGTGCCAGAGCGCTTTCCGCATGTGTGCGGTGCGGGGCGGCGAGGGTCGGCCGGCCCCTCTGGGGCGGTGCTCAGCTGCGCCGGGACCGGCCCGGCGGCGGTAGGCGGAAGCGGCCGCGAGCCCGCCCTCGGCCGGCACGGCGCAGGCGCGGCGGCCATTTCCGACGCAGCGGCGAAGGTTCGGGCGCGACTGTAGTGCCCGCTCCCTCCCCACCGGACGGCCTTCACACCGCCTGCCCGGCCAGTCGGCCCCTCCGGCCTGCCGTGAGTGAGTGAGTGCGGGCAGGGGGGACTGGGGGCAGCGTGGCGGGGCCCGCCTTGCTCCGCCCGCCGCGGCGACGGTGACTGCAGCGCGGCCGCGGCGCCTTCTGGGGCCCTGCCCACGGCCGCGGTCCGTGGGGCGGGGCGCTCGGCGCCGCTCACCGCGCGTTGTGTTTTGCAGGCCCGCGTCGCCTCTGCCCGCAGCGTGTCCCCGGCACGATGGTGAGTGGCAGCGGCGGGTCGGGCCCGCCTTCCCCGGCGCTCCGCTGAGCCGCGGGCCGTGCCGAGTCAGGGCGCGGCGGCGGGCATAGCGGTGTCTGTGCGCCGGGCCCGCGCCTGTAGGGGCAGCGGCGTTACTCTCTCACCCTGGGCACTAAAGTGGGGTCACCAGGTGACTGAGCTTGTATACGCGGCTCTGAGCGTCGCTAATTCTAGAACTTTGCTTTCTGACGAGGCAACAATAACATTAAATATGCCATTTCATTTTGCAGTCTCGAAGATATGACTCCAGAACTACAATATTTTCTCCAGAAGGTATTTTTAACCCCACGCTTTCACGTAAACTCTTGACTGTTCTGTCTAGGTTTTCAAAACTATAGAACAGGCAATCTGTATAAAGGCTGGTTGTTCATGTTGTGTTTCTATCCACATATGAGTTACAGAAGTCGTATTTCCCTGATAGAAGTGCCCAGTTCTATAAGGACACCAAGAGTCCAAAGTGGAGACTTAAAATTTCATTCTAATTCAAGCAGTAATGAGACTGTGCTCCATTAGTGAGTAATACCACCTGCCACGTTTTTGAAATAACTTGAGTGAGTCTTCACCATTTATCTTTTGTTTGAGTATGGATGGATTTTGTTACTGTTTCCCTGTCCCCTGAGAACGCAGAATATCCTGCTGGTGCAATCACTCCTCTCCTTGTTATTCTTACACATGCTGAAACAAGTATGTACAAATAGTGTTTTCTTATTCCTTAGATGGGATGGACTCAAAACATCTAGTATCAGATATTTCATTTGTTTATTTAAAATCCTTTTTGGCTCATTTTACTGTAGCAGAGAGTACTGTAGTTGTTGTTGGTGTTGTTTTTTTAAAGGAAAGGGTTTTCTTTCAATATTGGCAATGCCCTGTAATACCAGGTGAGATTTGTGGAGTTACCTTCTCTGGCTGCTTCTTTTCAACCAATTAATTTACTATCAACTGGGAGCAAATTGAAGAAATAAATCTAGATTGTGCAATGAGCATCTGTTGGATTCTTGCAAACTTAAATCACCTTGTGTACTTGGTCTTGTTCAGTGTTACTTCTTGATCTTATTTATGTAAATCCTTTCCCAGGTCGTTTGTACCAGGTTGAGTATGCAATGGAAGCTATTGGACATGCAGGTACTTGCTTGGGAATTCTAGCAAATGATGGTGTTTTGCTGGCAGCAGAGAGACGCAACATTCACAAGCTTCTTGATGAAGTGTTTTTCTCGGAGAAAATATACAAACTTAATGAGTAAGTTGAAATTATGATCAGATGCCCACTGACATCAGTAAGAAAAAAATGTTTAGCACTGAGTATTAACATACTCTGTTTGTTCCATGTTTTGGGCAGCTATGTGGTTTTGATCAGAAAAGCCCAACAGCAGGCATTCTGCTTGAACTGCTCTATGAAGACGTGACGATTTGTTGGAGATTGATAGAAATTTGGTTAATTTGTATGCTTTTGTTGCAGGGATATGGCTTGCAGTGTTGCAGGAATAACTTCAGATGCCAATGTTCTAACAAATGAACTAAGACTGATTGCGCAGAGGTAGGTCTGCTAATAGTTAACATGGTTTTATTTGCCTCCGCTGTTTATGTATTAAATCAAAATGAACGTGCACTTCGTGGAGCAGAAGTAGGTTGTTTGAAATAAAACAGCTAGATCAAAGAGGCTCTAACTTAGGAAATTATTTCTTATTAAGCTTGGTGCAGGATACTGTCAGCAAAACAAGTTTTGAAAACGTGTGTTGTTTTTTTTTTTCCTCTCTCCTATTAGGTATTTGTTACAATATCAAGAGCCCATTCCTTGTGAACAACTGGTAACAGCACTATGTGATATCAAGCAGGCTTATACACAGTTTGGAGGTAATGAAGTGTGATGAACCGTTGTCCTTTTAATGATTTTATTACATAATTTGAAGCACTTGAGTCTCTGCATACTTCTACTAAATTCTTCTGTATCAACAGGAAAAGCAGTAGTCAGATTTCAGAGGGGAAGGGGTGGGTAGTGATGGTTACTGCTTTGCTACCCAATGTGCTACTTTTTAGTGTTCAAGACATTGATGGGTGAGATTCTGGCCAGTTGCGGACAATGCTTTGAGTGCTCTTAGATTTAGTGAATGCATTCAAAAGACTAGCAGAAAATTCTTTTAACATGTAACCTTTCAACATTTTGGGCCTGTCCAGTGTAATGGTACAATGAATCACAAATAAAACTGTGTAGGCTTATTGATAATTTAATACTTTAAAAAGTACTATTTCTGTGCATTAAGCAACATGTTAGGTAATGATGTAAGTAATGTTCCTTAATATGAAAACTGATGATTCTGGTATTTTACATATATGTCGTGTGAAAGAACAACCTTTTAATGTACCTGTCTTTTGATACTGTTAGGTTACATGGTTTAACAGCTAAGCTGTGTAATACTAAGTTTTGATTTAAAGTCCTGAGATGATAAATTACAATTTGTGGAGACAGAAATGAGCTGCGCTTAGGGTTAAATGAAGTAAACCTCTGCTGCCTCCCACCCTGCTATGACTTAGAAACACTGGCATGCTTATCTCAAGCAGCAGAAGTGCAGAGCAGTCTCTGAAATCCTACTTCACAGGAACAGATTTGGAAAAAAGAAATCAAAGAAAATAATTGCCACTCATGACCAATCTTGTTACTAAATTTAGATTGCTAATAGCCTTCTTTTCAACAGGAAAACGTCCTTTTGGTGTTTCGTTGCTGTATATTGGCTGGGATAAGCATTATGGATTTCAGCTGTATCAGAGTGATCCTAGTGGAAATTACGGAGGGTGGAAGGCTACCTGCATTGGGAATAACAGTGCTGTAAGTTTTAGGTTTTTTCCTCTCTCAAAAAGTCAAGCAGCAAAAAAAGTGTAAATGACGCTGTACAAATGAAATGAGGTTGTTGATGGGTAGTGTAGAGCAGAAAAAGGTAACTGTTGAAACACCCCTGTTACTTAGGTGTTGATATTATCTGGCAAAAAGCAACTGTTTGGTTGATTGCCTAAAGATATAATTTTAATTTCTGTGAAATTTCTAGGCAGCTGTGTCAATGCTAAAGCAAGACTACAAAGAAGGAGAAATGACCTTAAAGACTGCACTTGCCTTGGCCATTAAGGTTCTAAACAAAACTATGGATGTTAGCAAACTCTCTGCGGAGAAAGGTAAGCAGTTTGCTAATATGGGATAACACCCTTTGCTTAAAAAAAGGAAAACATAGTGCACGTATGTACATTAAATGTGGTTTATTGGCGTGTTAGTTGTCACACAAAAAATGTTTTTAAAAGATGCAGTGGCTCTTAGCCTTAACCTTTCTAAGAGGCATATGGGTAGCATAGCTGAAGGTGCTCCACCCTGGTCAGCTCCTGAAGCGCAGTTCAGGGATTGTAGGCCTGTAGGTGGTGTGGCAGCAGGAATAGCTGTGTGTCTGGTGGAAAGATCACTGGAAGGGCGTTAATGTGCTGGTGTATGCTGCTGCCACCGTCTGGCTTGCCAGTCAAGCTGCTTTGTAGAGGCAGGACCAGGGCTTTCTGCTTCATTGTAAATTGTAACCACAGACCTTACCCTTATGATGATTGCTCTGTCTGAAGGACAAAATATAACTTGTCTGTGTGTTCCATATCTTTCAGTTGAAATTGCAACACTGACAAGAGAGAACGGAAAGACAGTAATACGGGTTCTGAAGCAAAAGGAGGTGGAACAGTTGATAAAACAACATGAGGAAGAGGAAGCAAAAGCTGAACGTGAAAAGAAGGAAAAAGAACAAAAAGAGAAGGATAAATAGAATATGAAATCAAGTGTTCTGTATATAATATAGGACCTGCTTCAGTAAAAGATCATCTGGATTTCTGTTTTGTAGAAGCCTGCAAATATGTCATGGAGGACCCAGACTTACTTTTGATGAACCGGGTCTTTACTCATATTCAGATAATTAGTTTACTGCATTAACCAATAATTGCTTTAATTCTTGAGCGCTCTTATTTCTTTCATCTTCTATTTTTCATTATGGAATAAAATTTAAGACAAATAGTGATGGGTGTCTTCATTTCCTCAGTATTGCCTGGATATGCACACTCTTGAGAGATTTAATCACTTTAAACCATTAAAACAAGGTATATGCTAGTTGGTAATGAACAAATACGGTGTTAGAATTGTTACAATTTTGTTTGTAAGTGGGGGTTTTCCTTTTAAAGTAGTGAATAGGGCTCCTAAGTTTGAAAAATCATTTCACAAATACAAAATTAAAGTGTGCGGGCATGCCAAGTTTTAGTTTGGGCCTATTTAGTCCTATAACAGGCTATGTCAACCTGGTAAGTCTTGAAAGAAGTAGTGTTTTAAACATGGCCTCTAGCAAATGTGTTCAGTTTATTATAGCCTCTCACAAGTGTATTTTCTAAGAAATGAATCACAGAACACTAGCTATATTCACACACGCTAGAAAGACATTTTACAAAGACCAGGTGAAAATGTTAAACCATCTTGTCAGTAGGTAAATGGTGCATGATTTTAGGGCCATGTTGAGTATTGTACATTTTATCTTGGAAGGAGAAGGAGATGTTTTATATTTAGTTTAGTGCTGCTGATACTTTCCCAGAGAAGTGGGATCCCTTCTCTAACAGACAACAGTCTAGAACACCTAACCAGTCAATCACTTGAGAAATCAGAATATTTGTACATGAATTACAAATTCCAATAACATTTGTTCAGATTGTCCCTATACTGAATGCAAAATAGTATGATTTTCAGACAAACAAAAATTTCTTGTTCTGAAAAAGAAAGAAATCTGTCTGGAGTTAATACAGGAGATGGAAACAAGTTACTGAAAATTGTTCTGCACCCTTCCAGTTACCAAAAGCCAACTGGAAGGCTCACTTGAGTGACATATGTGAATGAGAGGCCCTACCTGCTGAATTTCAAACTGTGACCCTGGTGATACAGCCCCTTTGTGCCAGCCCTGGATTGTGTCTATCTTGTAGCCTTACTGTTTTGGTTTGTTTGTGGGGTTTTTTGTTTTGTTTTTTACCCTAAAGGATATCCGGTATTTACAGGATTTAATATGATCCTTTAAAGACATGTAGTGAATCCATACAGCGTTTGTGTTTTATTTTTCCAACCTATACCTGACATTACTTTGACAACGTGGCCAGGGATTACCCTTACTCTCAACAAAACCCTTTTTCGAGCTCATTGCTCTAAAACTTTTGTTGAATCACATGGGTTCTGTGCAGGTGGCAGGACTTGCCTGTTCATTTTTTTAAATCTCAGTGCAGGCCAATTGCTTTAGTCTTTTGTACTGAACTTAGTACAGTATTCAAATTTTATAGCTAATGAAAGTTAAACTGGGTTTTATTTGCTTTTTGCAACAGTAGATGTTCCAAATAATAACATAGCAATGATATTTTATATAACGGGTCCTGAATAGTTGTAGACAATGTGCAGCGGGTAAGGTTTAATCTCCATTAGAAAGGGTTTTGTAAATACCTCAAGCTCCAATTCTATGTAGAAAATTCCGTGCTCAATCTTCTTATTTTTTGATACCATGAATGCAATATATCCATGTTTTGCAGATTTATACATTACTGATGATGGTTATACAAGTAATATTCCCCAAAAGCAGCAATGTCAAAATGGAGTTTTTTCTGACTTTTCAAAGATAACTTGAAGCAAAATGTGACCAACTCCAGCAACGCCTTCTCTTTTCTAGGAAACCACTACCACGTCTGAGTCTGGGTTCATCAATGTATATAAATCACACAAGGCAATTTGTTTGGTGTACTACTAAAATATTCTTGGATAGCTTAGGATAGAGATTCATTGCAATGTTTTTTCTTAAGTGCTTCTAACAAAGAGAGCTTGAGCCAAATATATTTAGGTCTTTGTTAAAAAGAGTTACCAATAGCATTTCTTTGCCAAACACTGCCTCATTTGCTGGTAAAGGAGAACTTTTTTCTCTAATAGAATCAAAAGCTGGAATGATTTAAATAATTTTCTGATCTGTACTCCATTATGTATTGAAGCATTGTGATAAGCTGTGTAGTTACACTACATTTTAAAAGGTTATTTAAGGGTTTTGTTTACCCAGAGTAAAAGTATTGTCAAATAATTTATAAGTATAATCTCTGAACAATAATTATCATTGTGATTTTAAAAAGCCATCTCTACTGAGTGCCATTAATAGCTGACTGTAAGATGAGCCTCTGCACTGCCTTAGAATAGGCAAGTAACTCTCACTGGCACTCATACCTCAGCTGTACAGCAAAGTCCTGCTGAACTAAATTTAATTTCCAATTCTTTCCTGCATTTGAACCTAGGACAGAAGCAGCAGATGCTGGAGACCTGTTACTGACTAGTATCTTCCAGGGACATCCTTACACTAAGGCAAGTTCCTTATCTGTTTTTCCTAGGAATAGAACAGCGTTTGACCGCACAGGCCTAGTGTGTTGATTCTGGCTTTGCGTGTTCAGAGAGGGAAAAAAAAAAAAAAAATCACCACTATCTGTGCCTTTTCAGTGAGTAGTTTAGGGATAAATTGTAAGAACAGAAAAATGATTTTGGCAATACATTTGTGTTGTCTTTGCTAATCAAAATGATCTTCCTGTTCTTTGTATGTTTTTTTGGTGTACTTAGTGTTTAGGTAGAGTTTATGGTGTATTAAACAAGGATTTCAAATATTTAGCTATTGCTGTGGATTAAATGTTATTTTAACACTGGAACGTCACGTGGTGCTGTGGAAGGTGACAGATTTTTCAAATTAGGTAGAAGTATTTACTTGAAAATGTTTGTATAATATGATGTTGGCAAACTTGAGGACCGGATAGTTCCTGTCTCACTTGAGTGCGTGATAGAACTTGTTAGGGCGAGTATTTGCAAATAGATTGCCCTAATAAATTGTAATGTGGTTTGTTATTATGCATAGTTTATGAGATAATGAAACTACTGCTTCTCCAGTAATACCTGTGCTGTGTCTTGCATCTGTCAGTGTTTTAAAAAAAGAGTTAGCTTGTCTTCTACGTGACTGTATTCTGTTCAAATAGTCAGATTAACTTCTGAGACTGCTTCTTACATGACCTACTGTATCACGCACTGGAAGACAAGATTCCTTTAGGTATGCTTCTCTGTTCATCCAAATATTTTCACTCGTCAGAGTTATAAAAGCCCCCAAATTAAGGTGATAAAGGGCTTTTTATGTTAAATCTGGCTGCTGTTTCTGTTTAGTTATGGTAATTATTATTTCTGCTCAAGGTAATTATTTATTATTTCTGCTCATAATCTTAAAATTAGGGACAATACATCTCCACTGTGTTGTGAGAACAAATATATTAATGATTACAAGGCATTCAAATTCATGGTTTTAGAGGCCACAGAAATGGTATGTGATACATAGATAAGTGTATATCTAAGTCCAAGAAGTTAAGGCACTCAGGTACTTCATGCAGGAGAGAAATGATGTAGATTCAGATTAGCTGAGATGCTAGGACTTACTTAAATGTCTTTCATTTTCTTTAAAGAATATTTTCCATTCTGTTTTTTTTCTGATGTAAAAGTTGTCCTTTTTTTTTTTTAAAAAAAGGTCTTTTTGAGTTTTAATTGCAGTTACTTCTATTACAATATTAAAAACTGCTAAAATAACTTAATCTGAGAGTTCCCTTCACTGGTTATATAGCTCTTGGATCTAGTCTGGAGAAAATTCAGCTTCACAAAAAAAAAAATTAGAGTATTTCTCATTTTACAAAGAGAACTGAGCAGCTTGCTATTTTTATCTGTGATTAAATTGGCATTTGGCTTCCCAGTTAAAGTACTCTTCAGTGTGCAACAGAAGCTGCCATCAGCCAATTTACTGGAGATTCTCAGAACATACTTTAATGAGGACCTTCAGATGTCAATGCCTGCTGAGAAGGACCTTTTGAAACTCAGCAGACATTACTCATGTAATCATTCAGGCTTTCACTTAACAATAAATATTAAACTTAGCATGGTGCTGTTAACATTTTGCTCCAAGTTCAAAGCAGCAGGAAAAAATAGCTTCTTATTTATATAACTACTGTTTTCTAAAACAGTAATAATACAACATAATTAATGTGTGCCAGATGACGCTATATCAAATATTTAGCAGAATGTTGGGCATATAACCTTGACAGTTTAATCCTTTTACATCTCACAGCATCTGTTTTGCCTAGCTAGGACCCCGCTGCAAACAAATTCATAGTTATGTAATAAAACCAGTTTGCTATGTCCTGCACCTTAGAGTGTCAACTATGTCTAACACTGTTAACTAGATGATATGGCTCTAAAATGCATTTACTGCAATGCAGAGTCGCTGCTAACAGAAATACAGATTTTATGTGATAACCTTTAGGTAGGAACAGCAGGTGCGGTGCGGTGCCGTGCTGTCATCAAAAACTACAGATTTGCAATTCCAGTAGAAACATTGCCCAGTAATTTTTTGAGCTCTCACAAAACGTGTCACAAAATAATAAAACAGGGGGGGTTGTGCTATGCTTTGGGATAAAATATATTTTTGTTTACTAAAATCTTGGGTTGACCACCGCATATACACTACGCATTTCAAAGTAAGAGTCACGCTGCACATATATTTAACACAGATGTTGTAATTGTGGAGGACATGCAGTATACAAGCGGATCCTCAGTATAGAAAATTACCCTATTTACTGTAGGCCATTCAAATCAATACAACATTACGAGCAGTGTGCTGGAAGAAACTGTGTAAGCAGCCTTTTTTTGGATGATTTGTATGGACTGCACTATGTCTTGCACAGATATGCATAACCTAAATATGGCTGCAGGATAATGCGGAAAAACATGAGCTTAAAAATTAAGAAAGTGAGTGAGATGTTTAAGTACTGTTTTGGTCGTCAAAAGGATTGGTGATTTATACAAAGACATGCACTATTTTTCTATAAAATGAACACTTGATATAAAGGAATTCTGCTAATTGACAATGTGCTTCATGAAAGTACTACTTTGGGTAATGGTCATTTTAAGAAGGGACAAAGCTACTGAAATTATTTGAATTTAATGAAGTCCACTTTTCTGAGAAATCTGCTATCTAGCACTTTTCACACAGCAGTTGATTAATGCTATGTACAGCCGTTTAGCCCTTCTTTCCATGTCCTCTCTCTCTAAAAATCTTAAAACAGTATCATCAATGCCAACCATGCATTAAGGCCAGCTGCTTCTACTTAGAGTGCACACATTGTCATGGCACATTGCCATTAAGATGATTTAGGAAAAAAAAAAAAAATCACTGATTGTATTTCACAGTTGGTGCATTTAAAGTTGCCTTTCCTAACAGCTTTTTATTTATCTGATACAGAAAAGTGTGGGGTTTTTTGTACAGAGTATTCATGATATATATATATCTATCCATAAAATACACAGAGATGGAGATATCTTTGTTCTTTCTAGCTTGCATCGGTTAACCTATTTTTTATTAAAAAGTGCCAAAAGATTCTGGTTTAGCAACTAAAAAAACTCCCACTGTTTCATATGGAATGGAAGTTAAAAGTTAAACATTCGCTAGAAATCACTTAACCTCATTCCCTCCCCAACACCTGGCTTAAAAGAAACAGCTGTTGACGCGGGGGGTGTTACCGCTGTTCTCCAACGCACCACTGCGGCAGCTGCCGCATTCCGGCGGGGCAGGGTGGGGGGCCCGGGGGGCACCGGCGGCGGCTCGGCCCCCGCCTCCCCGGCCAGCACCTGCGCCACTAAGCGAGCGCGGTGGAGGTGGCGGGACGGTGCCGGAGGGAGGCTCGGGGTGCAGCGCACGCGGGGACCGCTGCAGCTTTCCCGCTCCTGCCCACAGCGCCCGCCTCCCTCTCAGGGCGCCTCTCCTCACAGCCCGGCGGGGCGGCGGTGGCCGTTACCCGCCCGAAGCGGGGCCCTGAGGCATGCAGCCGGCGGCTAGCGGTACGATTGCCCGCTCGGGCGGTCTCCCCGGCCCCCCTCCCGCGCGTCTCCCGCACGGCGCGGGGCCACGAGTCGGTACCTCTGGGCCGCCTCCGGGACTGGCCGCCACGGCCCGGCCAGGCCTCACCGGGGCCGCTGCTGACGCTTGCGCCGCACCCCGCCGCGCGTGCCCCTCTCTTTCCCGCCCCTC
>JAVSBS010015230.1:1637-52338 GCA_033124195.1 Coracias cyanogaster | reverse complement strand
ATGTGAACTTTTTAACCTAAATTAAATTTAATAAATTAGGGAACCAGTTTAAGTGTAATCCTGCTTGTTTTGACAGCTGGGAAAGGTTCACTTGTACAGTAAACCAAAAGCAAGAATAATTAAAATATTGTAAAATAAAGACACCTTAGAAATATTCGCAGAGCCTCTACTGAAACAGAGAAGCAAGCTTGTAAGTGTCAGAAAACCTGCTACAGATCTATTTATAATGAAATATACTATGTATTAAATTGTTACACTTTAGGATAAGCTTGACCTTTAAACTTTTCTTTAGCAACAGAGTATTTTGAGGTGTCAGGTGCTCTACTCACAGATCCTTTCAGTATATACTTAAATAGAAATAATATGTGATGTTTTATAGAACAACTTAGAAAGCCACTTGCAGTAGGAGTGCACGTGAAGTCCTTTTACAGAATAATACTAATTAATAAGTATTAGTGACATATTTGTCATTTATGAGGAGTTCCATAGGAACTAAGACAAGTTTGGGGTTTCTTGGGAGCTAGAGAATAGTAAATATAGGTGAAAACTAAAGAAGGCCTCAGTGTCCCAGGGTTGGATAATCTTTATTGCAAAGGAACCCCAGATCACTCACGTACCAGCTATTTAGTGTGTATGTGTAGGCAACACAAACCTGTGGGAAGGAGTAAAGGATCACGAACATCTCTGTGTGCGTTAGTGTCAAGAGCAATTGGCAGTTTGGCTGACCGAGCAAGTCAGTGTTGCATTGAGCATTGCTCAGTCCTTGCATCTCTGAAGTGTTAGGTGAGTCCAGTTGACTTTGGAGGACTAGTATGCGCAGAGAAAAATTATATTTGCTTCCCTAAAAGAGAAAACCAAATGAGTACGGAGGCACTGTTGACATGATTAAGGTCTAAACTGAAGGACCCAGACTGTCTGATCTAGTGGATCCAGTACTGAGATACATTTGGCAGAGTAAGTTGGGCGGATGTGAAGAGGAACATGCCTGAGATAATGTAAGGGACACCAGTATAGAAATACCCTACCAAGGAATAAACTAGTGTGATTTGTCTGCATGACACAAGTTTCAAAGATCTGAGTTGGAATACAAAATTTAGTTCCACGAGTCATAAGGTTCCCTTGATTCACAAGTGTTCAGGCAGCTGCCAGCTTATTTATGACAGTTAACTACTTCTAAGTATCTCAGGAATTGCAGTAGGAAAGATCACTTAGTCAACAGTCTGGAAGGTGTGAATGCTAGCTGCCATCCACTTGTTATCCTCTTGTTGCTGAGAAACTCGAGGGTTGCACTCAAAAGTAATGACTGGAAAGGCCTTGAGGAACAGTCATGTGCCACACAAAGCTTCATGTCGTTATACATAAGAGCTGGTGAAAAGGAGGCTTGCGCTTTCCATAAGTGTAACCCAACCTTGTATAATTCAAGGCTTAAAAGCAAAAAGAAGCAAGGATTCACTGTAGAACAGCGATGTTGTGTTTGTTGGCTTGTTTATTATTTGCATTCCCTCATCCTTTTTTTTTTTGTTGTTTTTAATATCTGACTTGTATGTTTATGTAATTAAGTATCAAGTTACTGGGATCCAAACACAAATGTTCCTGCACGTGCACATCATGTGCAATTGTCCTTGAAAATGTAAAGACTATAGATTTAAATAAAGGGAATTGATCTACAACAGTAGCATGGAAGGAAGAAAACAAATGATTCCAATGGTGTGGGAAGTACAAAAATATCTTCTGGATAACTTGTCTGCTGCCTGAAATCTAATATGCAGGAAATAAATTTAATTTTTCCTTTTTTTTTCCCTGCATAAACTTGGGTACAGAATATTTAAGTATATGATTTACCATAAAGAGATGTAAATAATTAATAGAGGAATGTATCATTTTTCTTCTTTTTAGGTGGCTGTTCATTTGATGAGCACTACAGTAATTGTGGTTATAGTGTGGCCTTGGGGACCAATGGATTTACCTGGGAGCAGATCAATACCTGGGAAAAGCCAACAATGGATCCTGCTGTCCCAACTGGTAAGTAAGAAACCTCAGCAACAGAGGGGAGATTTTATTCTTTAGAGAGAATCAACTGTCAGCCCTACGTCTACTGCGTCTGGGTACCCACAGCAACAGGGTGGGAATTTTTTCAATAATAAAAAGATTACTTTTGTGGTCAAAATAATCTGACAACAGAATTCATAAACATGAGATGGCTTTTTACAGCAGTTGGCTTTTCATATCCTTGCTGAATCATTTAAGATTCCTTATTCTTCTTTTATTCCTGCTTTTAACAGGGAGGATATGTTTCAGAAACACTATTCTAAGGTTTGGCCAGCGTTTTTTACATGTCAGGATTAGAGAGCTGTCTTATCTGGGGAGATGCATGTTTGAGAGGCCAGAAAAAATAAAGCTTTGTAATGTCTGGGGCTACTGGACTTTTCACTTACCGTTTAGCTCTTAACTGGCTGCCTTAAATTTAAATTCTGAGACAAGAAAATTCCTAAAGAATTAACTCTAGTAGCTAGTGCTCGATTAGGCTGGGATTTCAGACAGTGACATTTTCATATGTAGGAAAAACATTTCCAACAGAGAGAGTTATCAGAATATCTAATTTACTAATGTATATAATAGCACAATCTTCCATGTGATACTTGGAATATTCTCTGAAGAGGTCACAGTAATGGTGATTTCCAATAGTTTTGTTTCTCATTAGAAGTTACTGCTAGGATGTATACAGATGTATATGGGAATAAGTTCTCTACCCTTACTAAAAGTGCTGTGGAATGTGTTGTTCACATTGAAAAAGAACTTGTTTTAAAAAGCACACCTAAAAATTTTCAAAAAAATCATAGCTTGTCTGCATTTCTTGCCACCAAAAATAACAGTGCAAGCTCCTTTAATGAACACACGGCAAACAGACCTGACCAGGCAGTTAAGAGTTTGATTTCAGTCCTAAAAAAGAAGTATTTGTTCTGGTTAGTGCATTGCACTCTGAGAAGCATGAGTTACATGGCAGAACAGGAATATGATGTTGTTCAAGAGGTATTCTTATTCCTGTAATTATTGGGGGAAGAGACTTGTAATTGCTAGGTGCCTGTTAAGGACACCATGTAGAGGTGATACAACAATAGCTCCCTGCTGTAGTCATTGACAGACAGCCCAGTCTTCATCCCTGTGTGCTTTTTTTTGTCAGTAGAAAACAAGTGCACAAGCTACCAGCCTAGCCGTAGTTTCTCCATCACCAAAGGCCGGTTAAATTTTGGTGATTGTTCTCATTTTATTATTGGAAATTGTTCAGACCAGGATCTTTCAAGGGGTGAAATACCTTGTACTGGTTGATTTGGCTGTGGCATCATTCTGGATGTTGTTGCTTTTTTAACAAGGGCAATTTTATTGCTGTGGTTCCTCAGCTTCTGCCCTGTTGTGTCCTATTCCCTGTCCCTGGTAAAGACCTAGCTAGGGAGACGTGACCTCTTTGAATTTACTGATCCCAGAGTGATCTGAAGGAATAGGAACATACACAGTTTTGATGCAATTTGGAAAGCAAGGAATAAATGTGAGGGCTTACCTGGCTTGGGCTGGATGAGTTCAATGCTTTATTAACTCTAAATGTTGAGGTAAACCTGTCTTCCTGGCCTCCATATGAAGGTGTGTTGCCATCTGAAGTGTGCTGGAAATGTGGAGAAATCAAGAGACAAACAATGGTTTGGAATTGCATAGTAAAAAATAGCAAATCCAAACAAAAACATAGAACCAACCCCAAAACACTACAATGCAATTTTTAACAAAGCTTTCAGAATTATTTCTTCTAAAACTAAATAAATAGAGAGGTGTGTGTTTTCCCCTTTACTCCATCATTCCATGATATCTAGTAGCATTAATGAATATATAAATATGTTACAGCAGCTGCAAACATAATAGAGGTTAGACATCAAATAAGGAATGCGGAAAGCTTTATTGTAGAAGGATGCAGAGGTAAAGCACCCATCAATTTGAAATGGGCAGATAAATATCTCAAGACATTTTAAGGACCGTAAGGAGAAATGATTCAGTTCTTCATGTTACTAATTGATGTCTTAGAACAATTCACACAGAACAAAAGGTGAAATCAGTAGGTAGGAAAAAACGATTGGCCACAGCAAATGTGTGCAGAAAGCTCTAGGAACAAAAACATATTTTCAAGAGCTGTCCAAATTATGGTAACCTTGAAGTAAATTGTAGTGGTCAATTAGACTCCCTGAAGCTAGCAGAGACATTCAGAGCTCTCATTATTGAGAGCCTGCATTGCTGGATAGAGTCGTAATGCATGTTGTTTGTATTGGTTACTCATTGAAAACCTGTTTTGTGAGAATAAAAGATGTTTGCTTAAAATTCATCTTAGTGGCAAAGCCAGATGAATCAACTGATGAATAGCACTTTCCACTCCTACAAGCACAGACGTCTTTAAAACCAGAACATTTGGCAATAGACTTTCCATTCCATTGAATTTCTCCACAGCAGCTGAAAGCAGCAGGATGTAAATCCACCAAGCTGCAGGGTGTAAGAGGTTGTAGCAAGAAGGTGTTTATGAAATAAGCATCTTCTCATGGCCAACCGTAGCCAGGAAAACTCCTTAGCACAGTCAGGAGTGTGAGAATGCATTAAGGTTCTGAGAACACAAGCAGTAACGTAGACTTTCTTTATCAGGCTGGTGTTTTAGACTCTATCTTATTTTTGTAGCTGGAAATAGATTGAAATACTACATTGTGGCAACGGTAAAACCAAGAAGTGAGCAGGCTTTGGGTTGGTTCAGTTGATAGTAAGTAATCCTGCAGTGCAGCTTGCTGGGAGAGGTTGGCAGAAGGCATGGCTTGCCCCCTCCCTGGTCAGCTAGCCCACATTAACGTTGCTGTCAGCGCTATTTTCTTCTCTAAAATGTGTTGGCTTTCTTAAGTACTAGCACGTCCCTTTGAATTCAACCAAGCCACAGAATTCTGGCTTCCTGAATACTAATGATAATATCTAGCACTTTTTACAGTACTTTTCATCGTTAGATCTCAGAGTGCTCTTCAAAGGAGGTCAGTACTACGAATGAGAGTCTGAGTCCATAGTGCTGTGTAATTCTCTGCTGACACGCTGCTGCAAAGGTCTCTGCCCAGGGATGACTTTCTATTCTTTATTATTTGAATTGAATTTAAAAAAAAAAAAAAAGAAGAGGGGGGGGAGGAGAGCAGTTAAACTGCTCCATTATCAATGTGGAAGTTTGTAGGAAATCTATTTTACTCCATTGCTAGCAAGTAAACAGTTTTCATGAATTCTATAATTAATTTTGTAGGGCTAGATACAGTGTTAATTGGGGGATTAAGAACCAGATGTTTGTTGTTCTGAATAAATGCTTCAACAATGTGGAAAAAAAAATAAATTGTAAGTATCCAATCCCCAGACTTTGGGGGGACCCTCTTTCCACCTCCTTCTGTAACAGGAGGAGCAATTGTCAGAAAATATTCCTTAACAGAAGGGTGTTTACTTAAGCGTGAATATCCTCAGTGATGAGTATCCTACAGCCTTTGGGCTGCTTTTTCCACTCTTTGAATTATAAACATTCTCAGTCCTTAATTTTCTTTTTAATGGCTTGATCTCATTATTTTTTGGACCATCTTTGACTGGGGAAGAACATTCAGTTGTTGCTTTCTTTTATAACCCCTTTTATATAGTTGCATGCAGTTAAGTCTTTGTTTTGCAGGACTAAACATGACCCAGTCCTTTTAGCCTTTCTTAAATCAGTGTCTCATTTCCTTCCCTCTGCCTCAATCATTGCTATTTTGGGTATTTGCCTGAAGTTGAGTTTCCAAGCAGGGGTTCAGTGCTCTGCATGACAGTGCTGGTGGGGCAAAAGACTTTGATTCTGTTACAGAAGTTCAAAGTATAGCAACTAACATTTCTTCTGCTCCTCTTTATTTCCATCTCACAGTTTTCATTTCCCTTTTTTTTTTTTTTCTGTAAATATTCAGTCTTTACGTGCTGGTATTAGATGATGTGAGATGGACATAGCCCTTTGTTTTGTGTTGGATCACAGAAGTTATTTCCATGGTGGTAAAGTAGGGCCTGAGCTTTATGGCATCTTTGAGGCTGATACTTGGTCAGTACAAGGAAAATGTTGTGTTTAAACAAGCTGAGCAAAAGCACTGCTCTTATCTTTCATGTTAGAACATTGCAGTATTCCAGGGACCCTGGACCAGCCTGCTCTTGAGCAGTTGCAAGAATAATATGAATAATGAAAGCATTTAACATTTGTGCATTCAAAGTATTTTGCCATCATTGGCTAATTGACTTCCATGGAGAGTTAACCAGGGTTGACTAGACTGAAGTAATTACTTTAATTGTATTAAATATGATTCTGCTCTGAATACAAAGCTGTTCTGCTGTATGCCTTTTTACTGCAGCATGCCTTGATGTAAGATTTGCTGGTAATCTCAAATTTGCTGTTGGAACAGGGGTTCCAAGTTAGCAGATAAGCCGTCAGCACACCCAGACTGAAGATCTGGCCCCCTGCACCTGACTGCTTGCTTCTCTTTGTGTATATAAATTGTAGCCCAGTGTAAGTGCTCCTTTGTGTATGAATGCATACGTATATACATAGAGATCTATCTATATGCATGTTCCATATCGCTGCTGTTTCCTGCTGAATTGCTTTTGAAGTAATCCTGTTTGTCTAGGAAAAAGAAGTTTAGATACTGTGAATTTAGGGATGAGCAAAATGTTTGGAACAAATTACAGTATTTAGGTGCACAAGCAAGCTGGGAAGGGGCTTTTTACAAGGCTTTGTAGTGATAGAATGACGGGTAAGGACTCTAAACTGGAGGAGGGAAGATTTTGATTAGATGTAAGGAAGATGATTTTCACTATGAGGATGGCGAGACACCGGAACAGGTTGCCCAGGGAAGTTGTGGATGCCCCAACACTGGAGGTGTTCAAGACTGTTGGATGGGGCTTTGAGCAACCTGGTGTGGTGGGAGGTGTCCCATTGGAACTAGATGATCTTTAAGGTCCCTTCCAACCCAAGTCATTCTATGATTCTATACAGAATTACAACTACAACACTTGTATGCTAATTAGCAAGTGCAGATTGCCTCACCTCACTTGCTTATTCCAGAGTCCACAAACTTTCTGCAAAGAGAAACAGGAATTATTATTGACCAAATACATTTTTATCTTTCGAGAGCCAAACTTTCTTGTAATATCCAACTTGTGGTTTGGAAGATGCAAAATAGTTGTGGAAAATGCCACTGATACGTAGTTTTATGGATTTTGTATGTGGATTTCTGTAAATCTTATCAAGTAGTGTTGCAGCAGTGTCTCAGAAGTACCCACATAGCATCTCAGTGCTTCCTCTGTTTACAGCTGAGCTAAAGGATTCAAACTCATTTATGGTGCTTCAGAATATCATGGCAGGCTAGTACTGCACAAATGCTGGTTACGCCATTGGAGTTTATGGCAGTTGCAGCACTGACAGGTCTGGTTCACCCTTCAGAGACACAATCAGCGTTTGTTCTATAACCTTCCCTTGTGAACTTGGAGGAGGAGTCTGTGCTGGATCCTCTTAACGGTGGACACTTTGAGATCCTAGTTGGCAAGGTTAAGGCACAAATGGATTCGGAGTCCTTTCTTATGTGAGTCTGCACTGTGTGGCCCAAAGTGAACGTGGCTCAAGAACTGCATAGTGTGTGCAACTCATCGCTTCCCTTGAGTGCATTGTACCACCTCACTGACAATTTATAGCAGATTTTCTTTTTCTTTTGCAGCAGAGATAAAGGATGGGGACTCTTCCCAGATCTAGGTGGGTGTGTTCTTTTGTTCCAGTAACTTGAGGGCTCCTTGAGCTTCTCATTGAAAGAACAGAAGGGTTATCATCATTAGTGTTGCTTCGTGAACTACTCATTTAGCGGGCAAACATCATAGACATGAGGTGTATATGAATACCAGATGGCTAAATTCTACTTGGATGCCACTGAACTGAGCGAAGTTTTATGTTAGTCTAATAGACCAACTGCTTTCCTATGTCACCTTCCTCTTTTTGTTGAGTGGCACCATGGAGTTACAATGTGAATGAATAATTACGAAACAGCTTTCCTTGAGGAAGGTGATAACCATCCATCTATGCCTACATTGAAGATGGGCAGGATCCTTTAATTTTGTTCAGATTACTGATCTGAAGTTAATGTTAACCTCTACAGAGAACCTCTGTGCACAGATCAGACACTTGTCTTTTTTTTTCTTCAGGCTAGAGTGGATGCCGACAAGAGTTAGACTCAACACTTGTAAATTTGAAAGGCAATGCAATAAAATTAACATTTCCCTGTGTCTGAGTGTATTAATTCTTGCTTACAAGAAAATACACAAACAAACTTGTTAAAGGAATAAATTAAAATGCGACTGTGTAGATGATGAATCATGATCCAATTTTGTCTGAGAGAGAGAAAGGAATTTGACTCAGCTCTCTGTGTATAATTTTTCTCCAAAAAACTACTTTTTGCAGGGGAGGTTACTAAGAATAAGTCAAATATGTTTCTCCCCACTCTTTTCACTTCCATACAAGTAAATAGATTAGTCTGGGGCTAGGTAATGGACTCCAAGTCATTTCTCCGCTTAAGGTCTGAGCAGAAAGGGATCTCTGGAAGCTTTCCCCGGTGTATTTTTATTTTGCTGTTTACTCTGCAGCTTCATCTCTGTGTTTTGGGGTTTGTTCTCATAGTTGCATTTGTACAGAGTTCTTCCACACTTCCAGAATTTCATCCCTATTTTGTACTAACCTGAGTTTGGGGGTTGATTGCTTAGTTGCCTGGATTTATTTTAGTGGATGTGCATGCCCATGTTCACACTATGGGGAAGTGTGCTATTTCGGCTGTTTTGTGACTATAGCTTGGGGAGGAATATAACCTTGCCAGCAGCTAGAGGGAACTTCTTCTGCACTGTGGCCTTTAATTGCCAGAAAGCCCCCCAAAAGCCATTAATGTAACTGATTCTGTATTGGCTGCTCCAAGGGCAGCATGAGGATTTGAGGAATATATTGTCACCTGTATGTTTTAACTGTCTGATATCAGGTCTGGGTTGTCAGTAACTAAATAATACCTGCATTACTGTATAATTTTGCTTCTTCAGGCAGGGAAAGCCAGCAATGAAGACTATGAGCAATGGCTTCTTTAGCACAGAACTGATTGCAGAAAGCAATCAGCTTAAAGCAATTTGTCTTGAGAGTAATTCTTACTGAATATTTGCTTTCTGTCTTGTGTTCCTGTGTTCTAACACCAAGTAGAAGTTTTCTTTTGCAATTAGGTGTACTAGGTTTGGATGGAATAGAAATAGTGAGGGACTGTTTGAGTATGTCTGAACACTAAGTATGTGTGAAATTGCAGACCTGTAAATTAAGAATATCACACTTAAGAGCTAAGTAGTTAACTAGCTATTCCATGATGCAGGAGGAGTTGATTTAATTAACAACGTTTACCCCTCTAGAGGCCTTCTGCTGAAGGGAAATTACAGCTCAGTTTTTAATATTTTGCCATTCATATTGTAAATGGGAGAGAGAATTTCTCCTTAGGTGCCATCGAGTGAGGTCAGCAGAAGCACACTTCCACTGCGATGTGGTTGGCACTTTGGTACCGAAATCGAGCTTAGCAAGGATGTGTAGCCTTCTCTGAACATGCATGGTATAAAGAAATGGTATCAAAGGAATCTGAAAGCATGACTTCTAGGGAGGCCTTTTAATGACCCTGAAGGGATTGCTGTCTGTGGGGAATGCGTGTAGTTACTCCACCTTGATGTGTTAAATGGTACATTTGAACTGTTGTCAGTCTATTTCTGATCCTTTTCTGTGGAAGCTCTCGGAAACAGAGCTGTTTGTGAATGTCAAGACCTTTCCATTATCACCATTAGTGAGACCATGACACTTTTAAAGCTCTGCCGTAACATCATTCAGCATCACGCTAGGAGGAAGGACAAGAAAGCCATTGTTGTACGTGGGGTTTCCTCCATGGTTTTGGTGCTGAAGCACATTCATTTTTCTCAGCACCTGTTGGCTCCATCAGGAACTGATGCCTTTCAGCCTCTTAGCACACAATCTGTGTTTTTCCTAATCTATTATTCTGAGCTCTATTAGGACATACTCTCAGGAAGCCAAGTGTGCTAATACTGTTTTTTGTTTGAGAGCCAAATTAGAGAATTCTATAGCCACAGTAATGGAAAAACATTGCTCATGAAAAACTTTAAAAGCTTCAGGAGTTAGGGGACAGAAGGAAGATGAAATCTAGTTTAAATTCTGTTGAACTAAATATGGTTGCTTTGAAATAAGGATAGAATACAAAACAAGCTTTGACTAAGAACTTTTGTTTTAAATATTTATTTCTCTGGAATTTCTTTCTGTAGTAAGCATCAGATTGATAATTTAATACCCCTTTGGTCAAAGTAGAAAATTCAGAGTAAGAAGAGAAGCATGCTTAAAGGAAGAACAGGACTAAACAAGGTGCATTGGTAGAATGAGGGACAGGGAAGGTCTTTGTGGCAAAGATGGGCTACTAAAATTCATAAACGTGAAGCTGGTGGATCTGAAGGAACAGAGGAAAAGCAGCGACTAAAGTTAGGAAAAAATGTTTCAGAAGGAATAGGCAGATTCTAGTGATATTGAAGGAACTGACCCGATTAGGGAATATTGCAGGTCTAGTGGGAGCTAAGGCATCTGTCACAACCTTTCAAGAGTGAATTTTAAAGTACACAGAATTCTGAAGTTTTTTTCCAAAATGCGAACCTCCTCTCCGTCGGGTATTTCTGCTTTCTTCTTAGCAAGCTAGAGATGGCAAAATCTAACAGGAGAGAAGGTCCCAGAGAAGAATGACCTGAGAAATTTGCATGAGGTAGATGGCCAGAGTCAAGGCAGACCAGATTTGTAAAAAGGAAGGAGAAGGTTATGAACGAACAGGCAAATACTGACGGATAAGGAGTTACAGAAGGAAACGTTGAGGAAATTGTAGACAAAATTACTCCTCAGAATTGATTGGCCCAAGAAAGAAAGTGAGGTTTTAAATAGGCATTCAAAGCAGAGACTGGAAAGAATACAGGAAAGGCAAAAAGTATAGTTAAGGTTGTTGTTTCTCATGCTATAATAGCAGAGCCTTGCTACGTCTGTATGAATTGTCAGTTTTTGGCAGTTGCTTAACATAGGGTTAGTGGAATTCGCCTGAAGTGTAAATGGGGTGTAATCTCTTACTGGATACTGCAGTGGGTTGTCTGGCTAATGCAGTACTTTTTTATCCCATCTTGTTTTTTCCAGTGAAATCTCATATTTCTTTTTCTTGCTTTTTTCTTTTTTATATCTATCACAAAACCATCACACCACTCCACATACTCTCAGCATCCAAGTACAAAGCTAAGGTATAAATTAATGCTGTTTCTTTACCATAGGTCAGATTCGGAATATAATGAAATAACTGGAAGTCTTTCCACCAGCTTCAAAATAAACAGGATGGGGGTTCGTAGCGAGAAGTGTACCCGCCTTAGATTTCCAAATACTTCACTATTTAGTTAGAAGCATGCAGATTGTTTGGATGGGATGGTAATAACAACCTCTGTTCAGTGTTTCCACTGAGCACTGTTGCTATTGAGAATTTGTTGGGAAAAAAGAGCTCATTTTTCATGCTTGGGAAATATTAGCATTTGCTCTTCCAGTATTAGATATTTAGCACATGTAATTTGGCACATGAAAAATACTGTCTTTAAAGAAGTCTATTTTCCAAAAGTCATTTATGCATGTACAAAAGGAAGTTGATGGCAACAGTATTAATGTATTCTCATGGGGAAAAATAATGTATGCATCTCCTGCATAGGTAATCCAGCCTCCTTCATGTCATTCACCTCTTTGAGAAGGGAGTGGAAACTGTTGTGGTTGGATTCCTTTGAGATGAAAGTTATAATATTACAAATTATCACTTGTTTTCAGTATTGACTAGAAAAATAAATGCAATTATATTTATGAATGTTGAAAATTAAGCAGCATAAAGCAATTGTATGTGTTTGAGGATCTTTTTGAGTGAAAAGCTGTATTCTCTGAATTCTCATAGGCTCTTTTTCTCTCTGTCATGTTTCATGATGTGAACTCTCAATTCAATGAACAGCTGCAGTAAAAATGGCACCAGCCAAGTCATAGGGAATTCACAGGAAATTGAGGCATTTCAGGCTGTAACGCAAACCCTTTTGGGCCCTCATTTACCTTGAGGAATGCTTGGATTTTTGTTGGCAAAAAATCTGTAAGTACAGAGAGGTGTCAAGCCCTTATTTGCAGTGCTTAGACTTGGTACTTCATGGTGGGCCTTGTACAAACAGCACAGACACTTCCCTGTCATTCTAGAGAGGGTTTATATTTCTAATTGTGGAAACAGGCTTTTTTTCTTCTGGTCTTCTACATTGGATTTACTTTCTGTGCAAGCATGAGGATAGCATGAAGGAACTGTCAGTGTTGATCAGAAGGATGTTCTAAAGAAAGACAGCAACACAGCTCAGATATCTAAGAGCCACCTTTGTTCATCTAATTCTTCTAAAACAAGGCTATACTAAACACTAAAGATCTGACCACATCCCTTTGATCTTTTTAAAAAAAAAATATCTCGCCTTGTATGGATGTTGGCTGAGTCAGGTCACAATCTCAATGGTTGTTCTGTTCAATCTTCCCTCTGTGTGTCTGCATCCAGCAACGTAAGCTGTGTGTGAACAAATGCAGAAATAACGCACTTGGAGGCAGTTGGTGGCCTGCTATCTTCAAACCCATGAAACAGCAGAGCTGTTTCTCTGATTAGTTCTAAGGTGCTTTAGAACAACTGTTTTATGTACTGGAAGTTTATGCTGTGTTTCCATTTTGGAGTTTAATTCTATACCGTACAACTTTAACACCAAAGTTAGTAACTCTTTAAGCAGTGTAATTAACATTTTCACAGAGTGACTGTTAGTGACACGTCCTTATGAATCAGTCTCAGGCTTAGGTACTCACCATTCGGGTTCCACATGTTGTAAACCCTTTGAAAGTTCCCTTTCACTCCATCCTTCTATTGTTTTCCATGTGTATGAGACTTTATTTTTTTTTTTTTCCTGCAATACCATCTTCATCTTATAATCTACTCCAGTTATGGTGCTGAAGATCAAGCTGTGAAGAATCTTGGCGATAAAACCCAAGCCACCTTATCCCTCACCTCCAGCTAACTAGGATGTAATCAAGATATGAAAAACAAACAACAAAAAACAATCACAAAACCCCACAGCACCTCTCCATCCCATAAAAACCGCTATAAGCTAAATTAACTTCTTGTTAAATTTGATACAGTCTGGGGTGACTGAGTGAGGATGTACCATGGATATCACTGTGCATTCTCATGGCCAGCTTTACTACTCCATCTGTCCATAGCAGACAAATGTCCTTCCCCCTTTCGGTTTTATAGGTTTAAGTTGTTTAGCAGCATAGTAATGGGAATATTCAAAGGAGGAATCACAACCAGAAAAAAGTGTTTTAGCTTAGTTCTCATTAGCTGTTCATCTAGAACAGATTGCATAGGATGGTATTCTGGAGTGTGTCTAATTGCTGCAGCATGGTAATTTAATGAGGATGCATTTTTATAAGCTTGTTTAAGTGCATCTGTGCCAACTGACCTCACAGATTGGTGTGCAGTGATTCAGCTAGAGAAACTAGACTTTAAATATAGAATCTCATTTGTATGGCCCCCTTTGAACTTCGTTCACCGTTACGTATTTGTTTGATTTTTATATGGCATCTGGCATTGCTGTGATACCTGAACTAAAACTCTTCATCCTCCATTCCATTTGCCATCCAGAAAGGTTTGTTCTTCAGTCCACCTTTCAAGACCAACGAATCCTGTTACCTACGTTTTTGCTTTGGTTTTCTTAAGCTGAGCTCTTCTTCTCATATAACATCCATGTTCCTTATCTTACTCTGTTTAGAAACTAAGTTTTCTTCTTCTACTCAAAAGTGTTTTAACATAGCAACAAAGTAAGAAGCTTTCAGAACTTAGTACTGGGTGTCCTATTGCACCACTTCTAGCTGTTTTTTCTCAAGACCTTGTGTTCATTTCCTTTTCTCCTTTGTTCCCTTCTTCTTTGGCCTAATCATCTGCACCAAGGTAGGAAAACCCCCCTGCACCTGTACGGGTGAGGGATTGACCTGCTGGAAAGGAGCTCCATGAAGAAGGACTTGGGAGTCCTAGTGGACAAGTTGCCCATAGCCAGCAATATGCCTTTGTAGCCAAGAAGGCCAGTGGTCTTCTGGGTTGCATTAAGAAGAGTGTGACCAGCAAGTTGAGGGAGATTCTCCTGCCCTTATATCTCTGCCCTAGTGACGTCACATCTGGAGTATTGTGTCCAGTTCTGGGCTCCTCAGTTCAAGAGAGACGAGGAACTACTGGAGAGAGTCCAGCGGAGGCGACAAAGATGCTGAGGGGACTGGAGCATCTCTGTGCTGAGGAAAGGCTGAGAGCCCTGAGGCTGTTTAGCTGGAGAAGGGAAGACTGAGAGGGGATCTGATCGATGCTTATCAATTACCTAAAAGTGGATGGGGCCAGACTCTTCTCAATGGTGCCCAGTGACAGGACAAAGGGCACAAACCAGAACACAGGACATTTTATCTGATCATAAGGAGAAAATTGTTTCCTGTGAAGGTGCCAGAGCCTGACCCAGGCTGCCCAGAGAGCTTGCAGAGTCTTCTTCTCTGGAGACTTTCAAAACCCGCCTGGATGCGATCCTGGCCACCCTGCTTTAGCAGAGGAGTTGGACAAGATGATCTCCAGAGGTCCCTTCCAACCCCTACCATTATGTGATCCCTCAGGATTCTGTCACTCAGAGTCTCCAGTCCAGTGAGAGACAGATTTGTAAAACTATTTCCTTCAAGTTGCCAGGAAAACAGGACAAGCACAGTCTGCAGCTCTGCTGAATTTGTGCAGAAAACATTCCTCAGCCTTGTAGCTTTTAAGTGAGAAACAGGATTTCCAAAGCTAATTTGCTTGTTTTCATAGCATGATCTTAATTCTACAAGGGAGAGAAGATGATCTAATCTAATTTAATTTTGCACTTTGAGAAGCAGGGAGATCACTTGGCCAGCTGCTGCTCTGAGCAAACAGAGAGCGTGCAGGCTACAAGATAAGCTTTGAACTTTATCAAGTCTCTCGGCAGTATATGCTAATGTGTGCTGTTGGGAGATTGCTGAAACTTTTGCCTCTGGTTATATTAATTAGTGTGCTGCTCCAAATGAGCTGTAACTCACTGTAAAATAAGTAAGAGCTGTTACACATAGGGCTTCCTCTATCCCTGATGCTTTAGTCTTTGGAAAGGATGGACTGCTAAGATGCATATTTGGCCTAATTTATGAAATCACAGTACTGCTGTCTATTTTGATTTATTTTTAAAACTTTAAAATTAATCTCTTCTACTCAAGCTGTTCATATGTTAGAAGAGGAAAATGTGTGTGCTCCAATCCTATATTTGAAGAGGAAGCCTTTTTCTCCCCAAATATTTGAATTTCTAACACATAAGGTAAGGAAACATCTCAGAGCTTCAGTGGTCAAACTAAATTTCCCTCCAGATGGTGACAAACTCTCTCAAAACCTGTATTCACTATAATTCAGGGCCTCAAGGTTCTTAAATTAATCTTCCCCTGAGGTGGACTTGTTGTATTATTAAACCTGCAGTTTCCAGGTGGAGTAAGTGTGCCAGTTTGTCACGTCTATCACTTCTACAGCAGTCTGCCCCTATTCTCCTGCAGGTAGTGCCTCAGACCCACACCTCTCATGAACTGGAGTTTGCCATCTCTGCTTTCATCTCTACTGTGCATCCCCAGTGTGAGATCTGGCTTTCCATTAAATCTGTGGAGATGTATTACAAGGTGCATATTGTTGGCAGATGTTTGTGTTAGCCATGTTCAGTAATTTAAATGTCATATGTATTTTGGAATAAATTGGAGCTTTGTTGTGATTACCATCTTACTTTACCTTGCTGAGCTCATCACGCTAATCTAGCATCTGTGGAGTAAGCAGCTTGCCCTGGCTCTTTATGTATCTTGATCTTCTTCCATGGAGTAGTGGTCCAGGCTGCTTGGCAGAGACATGTCCGCCTTCAGAAAAAAACCCAAACCTAACCAGGGGATAAGTTTCAGGAATTCTGTCCTGTATCCTTAGATCTGTGGCAGAAGTCCTTGACCATTCCTAGAGAAGAGTAGAGAGACTTCACTGCTGTCCTGTGCTGCAACCTGAGTAAGACACAGGGTGAGAACCAGTAACTTATGAGTAGGTTACTTCAGTCTGTCTCACTCCCTGTATTCCAGACTTTCTTCTGTCTCTCATTCATTTTTGCCAATTTTCAGTCAGTTAGAACAAAAAGCTTAACTTCCTTTTCGTTATATAATCTTAAAGATATTATTATTTCTTCATACATGTGGTTTAAATCAAATAACTGACTTTCTTACCTGTTGTGAAATCCAGGCAAGCATAGGTCCAGACTACATCTTTGCATCTCGTCTTCGCCATTTCTAAACTTGCTGTATCACATTCCTGCAGGTTCTAGGTTATATTTAGTCCCTTTAGACATTTCTCTAAGTAAAGAGACCAAATTATTTAGGTAAAATCTTGGTATTGGCTCAAAGACAAGTGTGAACTGCTCAGAAATTCTTGTTTGGATCCAGACACTGCTCTGAGAGCCTTTCCAGTACAGGTAATACCCTGAGAATTATTTTGGCTTTCTTCTTCTATTAGCTATCTCTTTAGATTCCTTTTTCCCTTTGAGAGAGACTTAAGAAATGAATCACCACCATCCTCCCTCTGAAATAAAGAATTCATACCTTCCATATTAAAAATAAAACATTGCATCAAGTCCTTCACAAGGACTCCACTCAGTCTCCATCTTCTGTAGATAAAGAGAAGCCACTGACATTTTTATCTGAAATTAACTCCGTGTTCAAATTGAAATCAGCCTAATGATTCTCCCCTTTTAATTACTTTAAAGGAATATGACCAACGCTGTTTTAACAATTCAGTCACTCTACAGCTCTCTGCTTACCTTTTTAACTCTTGAGAGAGCAGACTTTGTCCTCCCACCTGCTTTTCCTGAATACTCCTTCATTGTTCCAAAAGTAAAGGCAATAGTTATTATCTAACTTGATGATAAATATATTTAAAACTTCCTTAAATTAAGTTCAGCTATGAAATCTGAGAAGCGTGTGTCAGGGTCTTAAATGTACAATGTAATGGCCTCTAAAGAATTCAGTGGGCTATGGCAAATTTTCTATAGGCGCGAATACTATACTGTGTATCTTATGCATATACTGCCATACATCTGCTTGAACTTAAAGTGATAAAAACCCATCAGCCTTAGAGCCTATTCCATACTTTATTTAATAGGTGTTTTTAGGGCATTGATTTAAGTCTTTTCATTGGGTTTACCTGCACTTACTCCTGGAAATTTGTTGACTGTGTAGGTGTCTCCTTGTTTGAGTTGAGAGATGTAGCTCTTACCTTTTGTACCTCTGTCTACTGGGCACCCTTGGACCACAGCTAAGTCTTCCTGTGCATCTAGAGCAGAACTGTAATTCTGCAGTAGAGCGATTATAGGGCTGTAGAATGTGCATGCAATTTGCAATTAAATGGGGTTTTTCTGCCATTACCTCATTCTGCAACCTGAGATCCAAACACCAATCTACATTTTTTTCTTGCTATTTACATCACCATAAATAGCACTGTTTTTACAAACCAATTACACTTCCCATAATACTTGAAGAATCACTCTTGCCTTCATTTATTGTCTCTAATTGAAAGTTTGCCATGAAAACTCTGATCTAGGGCAGTACGACCATTTCTATTGCATTTGTTACATTTAGCTTATAGCCATTGTTCCAGTGATGTTGAAGTGAAATCGAGAAATCCCTGTACATGAATAATATGTTATGCAAGCACTTCATACCAACAGAGCTGTGGCTGTACTGAGAGAGGGCAGGTGTTCAGCTGCAGAGGTGAAAACTGTAGGTTTTGGAGACATCTTTTGTAATTAGTTCAGGCGTGCAAGAGAATTCAGCTAATTTTTGATTTGCTAAAAGTAAGTGCAGTTTGCTGAAGTGAAGGAAATGGTTCCAGCTTTGGTAAACTCTCTTTTCCATAGTCTTTTCACTGCAACTTTGCTTCAGAATACTTAACAGTTCCAAGTACTGAGCTCTAAAATTCCCATAATGAACATTTAATTTATTTTTTTTCCAGGTTAGCAGTACAACTACAAGGGGAGTCAATCAACATTACAGTAGTGCAATCTTATTGAATTTCTGCCAGGAATGTAAATGAGAAGCCATTCTGTTTTAAAAGCTTCAGCTAATATAATTAATTGCATTCATTTTCAAGGTGATGACTTGCTTGTTTGGGGGAATGAGCAGTAGAGGATAAGAAAAAAAAATGGAAATTTCATCAGTGATTACAAAAGAGATAGTGATTTACTAATTGCCTTTTGCCATTTCCTGACAGTTTGTATGTCTTACCAGCGAAACAATCTGCCTCCAGTCACTGAAAACACTTGTGTGTTGAGAGATTAGGATAAATATACTACAAGTAGTGGTAAATTTGTTCTTTTATTTCACAGGGGACTAGATTTGTCTCCTGTGTTTTGTAGCAGGTGCAGCTATTTACCTTGTGACCCCTGTGCTTTAGTTTAAAATACGTTCTGAAGACCTTCGGTGAGATTTCAGGAGAGCAGAATGTAGTTGGGAGCAATCATCTCTCACTTGGCGCAGTGGAACAGAGCCCTGTTGGTACCTGTGCTCTCACAGTTTCAACTCCGGGAAACATTTAAAAAGTAGTGATTTACAACAGTTGAATGAAGGGACCATGGGCTGCTGCACATTCTGCATATTTCCCAAGAGTTCTGCCTTTTCAAAACTCACGTCTCCCACAAGCTAGATGAATGGAATTAGGCTTCATAGTCTCGTTCAACTGCTAGATCTCTAGTAGGACAGCCTCACCTGCTGGGATGACTTCTGGTTCCTTTTTTTCTTTACTGTATGAAATTTGATTGTGCAATGACCTGTGCCAGAGACAACGTACAGTCTGTTCACAGGTGTATAGGCTCAGACTGCAAGAAGCAGATGTTTACCTTGAAATCAAGGATTATACTGATGAGCATTTAAGGAAAACACTCCTTTTAATATGAACGTAAATGCAGCTGGATCCCCCCCAGCCCAGTTCTAAGGTAGGAGTCTGGCTTAAGTTTTACAAGACAAACTTTAAAAAGAAATAGCTTTAGAGTCAAGGAACCCTGAGAAAAGATGCAATAGGATATTCAGGGATCTTTGTAAAGCTATTTGAGCTTTGATGCAAAGTATATTTGTACTTCTGACAGTTATACTTGCTACTTTTACATGTAAATGTTACGCATTTCATATCTACAGGAAACTACCTGTCATATAGCTCAGTATGTCCCACATACCACCTACAGATAAAGAGCACAAAAGCTGGATCCAAGAGTTGTATTCCTCCATCCTATACATCAAGATGAGAGTGGGCATTCCCACCAATTTATTTCTCGGGGAAGGAAACCAGACCATGTGGAAGCTGTGGGATGGTGCAGCTGATCCTCTTGCTGAAGCAGAACTGGGGAACCCTTCACTAAAGGACCAGAGCTGCTAGGCATGCTCAAACGCATCTCTATCTCCTAGCAGAAATACAGCTTCTGTGAACAGCTACTTAACAATATATTTAGATATTCCCTACTCTTATTCTGCAGGAGTAACTTAGATCTAAAATTATCAATTAGAATTTTTTTTTCTTTCAGTTTTTAGTTTTAGGTATTCTGAAAGCAAATTCATGTCAATTAAAGAGATAAGCAACTTTTGAGGGTTTTGGTATAGTGAGGGCCTCCTAATGCTTCACCCTTAGTAATTAAGAGGGAATGAAAGGTTTTTAGTTTATCAAAATGAACGTTTTGGGAGCCAGGAATCAGTGTTCTGTGTCAGATCTGATTACTAATATAGGCTAGTTAAAAGCAAGCCAATGAGCAACATAGGTCATTCCCGCTGTAGCTGGTAACTGAAATAAGAAATAAAGGCACTTACCTTTTGCAAATTGCCAGCATCCCTGACAAAAAATTGTTTGAGAGCTGGGGTCAGAACCTAATTCTGTGGAAATTTAAGCACAAAGTGTTTCCTCCTAACATCCTGAGGGTAAAATCTAAAAAGGTGGATCTGTTTTATTCCTTCTTGTACCTTACAGGTATATTACTGAATTTCATGGGCTATTAGCCTGTGATATCAGTGTACCATTTGCAATGTATAAACAAGTATGAAAGAAAAAAGGAAATAAATAACATGTGACAAGCATCTAATCCTCTGTACAATGCAAGAGATATTAGTGTCTCTGTAATGATGGCCCTTTCATTGCAGAGCCCTGAGCTGGCAGTGGGGGGGGAGAACAATAATCCCTTACGTGACTACAACTGCCCCTTGTGAGCAGGGCCTGGGTCATGGCAATAGTTTCTGAGATCTTTCTTCTCTGCACTCGCCTCACTGGCAGTGGGGGGATCACTCGTTAATCTCTATAACGAGATGCGTTGAATTCTGTAGAAGAATGTGCTGAATCTGGATTGAATAATGGAAGCGAAGGCTCAGGCAAGTGTCTGATGTGTGGGTTCCTTCAGGCATTTTTAGGTTTCACATACAAATAGAAAAGGTGTCAACTTTGTGACCTGGGTGAATTGGCAGCTGTGGATCTGTGAGCATGTGGATGCAGTGAGGCAGAGACCCTGCTGATGCCAGCAATAACCCAGTTCCAGGGTGTTTAACAAACCACAACAGGAGCCTCTAAAAATATCAATAGATAAACAGAAGACATAAGAAGCTGAATAAACAATAAAGGATTGGACAGCTCATGGAAAAAGATCACAAATGACACTTGCTGGTTCACTGAGGCCTAAATCATTTCCCTGTAGCCAATTCTATTTGAGAACGAGTACATAAATACTTTGCACTGCAAGACTGGTTGCTTCTCTAGTAAAAACAAGTTGACAGTTGGTTTTTTTTTCCCCCGATATACTTTTTTCTAGGGAAAATCAATATAAAAGAGCAGATGAACCTAGAAGTTACAAGGTGTTAAATGAAGTTGCCCTTGATAACTGTGCCAGGTCTACCTCTCTCACTATTGTAATATGATTTGACATTTCTGTGACGGTTGTGAAATTATCCTGCAGTGTTTTGCAAGCTGGCTCTGTTGTAAATTTGGTCCATTTTCCCTTGGTGGTTCTACATTTCTTCTTGAGGGAAAAGTGGGGCAGGAAGGAGTGAAATGGAAGTAGCATTTCTGCTTCTTGTGGAGGATCCTTCTCCCTTCTCTTAGAAGCTTGTGCATTTCCTATGTCACCTTAAGTGGCACCAGAAATCTGAAACTCCTTAGGACACCTATTAAACTCTGAATTCAGCACTTATTCTTTTTAATCCCGGTAGCTGTTAGTAGCATTTAAAGTCCCCGAGCCCAGTTGAGTTAACTGTTGTGACTGGCACTCCGTTGTTTTTCTTTCCTGCCTAAATGAGATGTCTCCCCTGAAAACAACATGAGTTTCTGATGCAGGAGGCACAGCTTTCAAATGTTAAACCAGATGGCAATTATCCGGAGTTAGTCTCTCATTTGCAATACTCTGGTTTTCTTGGGGTTTTTTTTTTGGGGTGTGTGTGTGTTTTTTTTTTTTGTTTTTTTTTTTTTTAAAGCACTTGTGTTTACTATCATTTGACATTTAAAAACTTGCTTGCTTTTAACTGGTTGCTAAAGTCATTGTGTATTGGGAAGGCAATAGAATCCTCCTGAGGACAGCACAGTGGCATAGATCACAGAATCACAGAATTGTTTTGGTTGGAAGAGACCTGTAAGATCATCAAGTCCAACCATTAATCCAACGCTGACAGGTCACCACTAAACCACGTCCCTCAGCACCACATCTCCATGGCTTTGAAACCCCTCCAGGGATGGGGACTCCACTGCTGTGGGCAGCCTGGGCCAGGCCTTGACAACCCTTTTGGGCAAGACATTTTCCCTCCTGTCCAAACTAACCTCCCCTGATGCAACTTGAGGCTGTTTCCTCTTGATGTTCAGGAGAGACCTGGTTGGCTTCTGATCTGTATGAAGGAGTGAGGTCCAGTACATAACAGGAAACTACGTACCCTGTGTTCACATCCAGACTGTTTACATTATTTCCCTTTAAGTACTGTATTTACTATAGACCATATTTCTCTAGTTGTGGAGCTTTTTTTAAATTGCATTTAGAGCTGTAACCTAGAATACAAGTCAGAAGGCAGGAGACTCCCTGCAGATTTCTTTAACTTCAAGTTACATAGACTGAAGATGAGTTGTGGAGTCTCTAGGATCTGAAAAAGTCCGTAAGAAAGCTTTGATCTCTTCCTCCTTCAGGCAGGAGATACTGTTCTTGTAGTAAATTTAAAGATTAAGAACAATCTTATTTTCATTTTGTAGTGTTATAAAACAAAATAATTATTGGATCAATGAAAAGAGTAATGTGTGTTTTTAAAACATGAATACAGATTTCTGAAATATATAAATTCTGAGATATTCTGATATAATTTCTCTGCAACAAAGGAAGTCAGCTCAACTGGATCAGGAAAATGTGAAAGAAAGTTGCTGTCTCCACAGAATAATTCTGCCTTTCATAGTTGCTCTGTGACCAGTTTGGGGTTTGGATTGCAAAGTGAAAAACAAGTGATTTGGGATTGTTTCAATCCAGTCCTTTCAGGATGAATTTTCCAGTTTGTAACACTCAGAGATATGTCTTCATACACTCTGATTTATAAACTTACTTTACTTTTCACGTTCTGACACAACCCCTGAGAAGATGTTTGAAGAGCAGGGTGATACCAGGTGATTGCTATTCTGAAAATGTCTGAGGAAGTGGGCAATTTATTGCATAGATCCAGGCTTGCTATTTGGATGACTCTGTTTTGGTTTGATTTTTTTAATCTTCCAAAGAAAAGCCTCCACTATCTCCATTGAATGCCAGGGGTACCTATTGACTTTCTTGTTCTATGCAGAGAAATAATCTGTGAAAATTTTGGGACTTACATCTGTCAGTGTAAAACTTGAAGTGAGCATTGCCATTTATTATTCAAGGTGATGAGCAATTCTCAGTTTCCTTTCAATGTCTTGCTAAAAAGAAAAAGAATAAAATGTAGCTCCTGAAATAGGAGAACTTGTCTCCATAGTTCATCTAATCTTGTTCTTTTTGAGGACTAGCAAAAACTCCCATTCATTGAAGTAACCTGGACATCAAACACAAATTTTTGTAGCTCCCACTACTGAGAGATGATGGTATCTCAGTGATACGTGTTATCTACCAGAGAGATCAAATATATTTCTTCTTTATCTACCAAAGTGCACTTGATTGTTATTTATATGTTTGCAAAAGAAATCTTGAATAAAAGATACCTTAAATAAAAGAACCCTGTTTCTACCTTCCACCCTTAATTATTTAATGATAGACTCAACATTTGCTTTGAGGAAAGATGATAAATAGGTGGGAACAAAATTCCTTTTCAGCTGATGTAGAAGCTCATATATCAGAAATTGTTAAAGGGCTAATGATAAACATTTGATACTTTTTGAAACCTGCACTCCAGTGCTGAATATAATAAGCAGGTTTGTTTAATATTTTGAGGCAGTTATGAGATTATTTTTTTTTACCAATTTAAAAATCTCATAATAGAAATTTACAGAGAACTTTCAGTAAGTGCTCAAGGGATTCTGGTACTAAAATCCTATTTTCACAGATGACTTAATGTTTTGAAATGCAAGTCCTATTGCTATGCTCTCTTTGTGCCTCTTAGGTGCTTTGGAGAATGTTGCATATAAAGTATTTCTTTTTAGTCATAGAGTGTTCCAAGTATGTGCAATAAGATACTATATAATTCTATATAATTCCTAATGATGTCGTAAGGGGCCACTGGCAGGTGTCCTGTATCACAGTCTATGAGCTTATAAGAGGATCAAAATATTCAAAGATGCAGATCCAAATTGGAAAACAGGAGTTTGGCAGCTGTGAAAAGGTTGTACTCTTCTTCCAAGTTCTGCTCTCCTTATCCAGAGGTAAAGTGAGATGGTAAACGTGAGAGGACATCAGCTGTTGAATTTGTTCTTGAATCTTACTGGATTGAGCAGGCAAAAGAAATGAAAAGTGGAAGATTTCTTATATAGAAGTGGTAATAAAAGAATAATGAGCATAATCTAAAGCAGAGGAAGGAATTGCATTATCCTCTGGAATGAAGGTTCAGATTTGTATACATTAAATCAATGGATTCCTACTCCATAAACATTTCAGATTAGTTTAAGATCTGAAATCAGTATGTGAGCTGGGCTTAAGTATGTATTTCACCCTTTTGCTATAGAGCAGATTGTCAAAACGGTACCTCCTAGAACTGGCCTGTGGAATTTCTTACAGGCATGTGACTGGGAAGTCGGTATCAAGGTGTTGAAAATAAAAGTTTAAGGTTTTATATAAATGTATAAATGTTACTTATAATCAAAGGAATAAAAAAGATTAGAACTTCTTCCAATAGGACAATATGTGATTTGGGAGTTCTAGGTAAATGTAAAGCAATGAAGCTGTAAAAGCTGGAAACAAAGGGAATATAAGTAATCATACAGTTGAAAAAAAAAGGCAGTAATAGGAAAAACAGTTATAAAGAATAAAGCTGACGTCTTTAATGCATTGCTCAGTAGCATTAAAAGCACAATAAAAAGCAAACAAATTATGGATTGAATGAACAGAATGAGTGGAAATTCCAGCTGTCTCTTCAGAGCTGCTGGGCAGACTGCATTAAGTGGAGCTCACCTTATTATAGAAAGGCTATTAGAAAAGAGATGAGGATACAGCAAAGGTCAGACTGGAATGGTCTGGGGTCCTGAGCATCTAAAAGTATTAAAGGAGGTTGGAAAAATATAAGTTTAATAGTCTTCAGAAGATAGAGGTAGGAAAAGTGATTAACAGCGAACTTCACTGAATTATAAAGCTGTTCTGCTGGGAATAAAATGGGCAGATGCCACAGGAATATCTGAGCTGGTGGTACATTTAAGAACAAGGCATTGTGAACTAGAAGTGAGAGGGAGCTCTGCACGTTAATCACAATTCTTTGGAACAGGTAGAAATACATCAAATGCAGACTTTTAAGGAGAAGAGTAGGGTAAATGCTCTAAGAACTTCTAAAGCATTAGCTGCAACTGTGTGTGGGGAGGTAGAGGGAAGTGGCTTTCCAGAAGCCCTTTACTCCAGAAATTTTTTCCAGACTTTCTTTAAAAAAGTGTTTTGTACATCTACAATCTGCTCATGTAGCTGGAATAGTGTTGGAGATCGGAGATTTTAAGGTTCATGTGGCTACTGGATCGTTAGTGAAAATCCGGACTTAAGAGTGGAAGGAGAGGGGAGAAAGACTCTGAAATTGTACTGAAAAATGAGTGTTGCTTTGATGTTACTGTTAAACTGGACCTTCCTCTAGAAGTTTGTATGGTAGTTCTAGAGGTGTAGCACTCTGTATGTTTTCTTAGTAGAAGCTTTTCTGAAGGTATAGGCATCCCAGTCCAGAAGATACTTGTGCAAATAAACCTTTATAAATGCTCTGGAGAGTTTGAGCCTTGCGCAGTATCTGCAGTAGTAAGCACTGGCCTCTTGTAACAATGGGATGTAATCTTTTTGAAAAGGCTCCAGAAGGATTCATTCTCTGGCAGAATGACAGTTTCTAGAGAAACATACTGCTTTTAATTTAAGATGAATGAGATTGGACAATGGTGTCTTGGCTTGCATTAAGAAGAGTGTGACCTACAAGTCGAGGGAGGTTCTCCTCCCCCTGTACTCTGCCCTAGTGAGGCCACCTCTGGAGTGTTGTGTCCAGTTCTGGGCTCCTCAGTTCAAGAGAGACAAGTCCAATGGAGAGCTATGAGGATGATAAACAGACTTGAACATCTCTGTGATGAGGAAACGCTGAGAGTTCTGGGGCTGTTTAGCCTGGAGAAGGCTGAGAGGGGATCTGATCAGTGCTGATCAACATCTGAAGGGTGGGTGTCAAGAGGATGGGGCCAGTCTCTTTTCAATGATACCCAGTGATAGGATGGGGGGGCAACAGGCACAGACTGGAACACATGAAGTTCTACCTCAACATGAGGAAAAGCTTCTTCACCATGAGTATGATGGAGCCCTGGCCCAGGCTGCCTAGAGAGGTTTTGGAGTCGTCTTCTCTAGAGAGATTCCAAACCCTCCTGGATGCATCCCTGTGTGGCCTGCCTTAGTTGAACCTGTTTTGGCAGGGGCATTGGGCAAGATGATCTCCAGAGCTTTCTTCCAACCCCCACCATGCTGGGATTCTGTGAAAACTGAAACTTGACTGCCTGAAGTTAATTTCTAGCTGTCTTACTCATCAGTCCCAGCTCTTCAGTGATAATGGGTTCACTTAGTAGTGACAGTGCTGCAATATGTGCTTTAGTCCTGTGGTGTTACTCAACCTTTCCCAAGTACAGTACTTGAGTTCATTGCTTTATTAAGGAAACATGACATTGAACACTGTACTAGTGACAAAAACAATATCCAGGAGGGCTGAAGGCAAAGAACCAAACCCAAGTTTCCTTCTTGTATGAGTTTATGTCAGTATACATAATATCATCTATGGTACTATTGTGTTCTTCTATTCTCTGTTATTTTTTAAATTGACTGCTTTAATTATATATTAAGCATCCATTTAGACTGCAGCCATCATCAAAACAATGCATTTGGTACATTCTCTGTATCCTAAACATTATATTTGACCAGTCTGTGTGTTCTTACTGAAGTGTAGGAGTATTTTGTGGATTTTTGGTGCTAGTTTGACTAAGAAACACTCCACTCCTTAGCTTGTCTAGGTACCTATTGTTGATATGTCAAATTTTTAATACTTCACTTGTACAGATGATGTTTTTCAGGCTCTGAAGACATTGCTTTGTCCTGAAGGAATGATAGTTGTTTGTCTTTGTGCATAAGAATTAACATCAGTATCTTGATGAATAGTAAATAGAAAAAAAGTCATAAATATTGATTCTGTCATTTAAAAGAAAAACTTTATTCTTTTAACATGTTTCCAAATTAATTCTTGCAGGGAAACAGTAAGCATTTAAGCATTATTTTTGTTCATTAAACTGTCAGTTTTCGCAGAATGTGTGCTTAATTTTCCCAGGTTGTTTTTGATGTCTGTACACAAGAATGCACTACCCTGTAAAATTGTCTGGTAATATTTGAGAGCAGAGAAAAAAACCAGTTCTGCTATCTATGACTGTGTTCTTTGTTGGACACGAGTGGTGGGAATATCTCTCTTTTTCCATTGCTTTGTCCTGTCTCGCCCATGTATGTTTGAATATTTTAACAATACCCTTGAAATGAGTCCAGTGGGAAGTATTCTGTCATTTTTTACAGGTGAGTCTTTTATGGATTAAGTTGACTTTGCTTTGAGAAAACATTGTACAATATCCAACGTAAATGTTTACTTGCGTAGTTCTATCTCTTTGGAGGGTTGTGCTACTGTAGGAAGAAATTTTACATTTCCTATATCAGATGGGTTTTTTTTCTTAATATTAATAAATGTGAGGGGTGGTTACCATTATCTAGAACTGTGTCCTCAACTAGTTCTACTGCAGGTAGTTGTCCTGCTGCACCTCAGTCCTAGGCTGCAGGTCTGTGCTGGTCACCAGTCCAAGAGCAGTGACAGAACATCTATCCCATCTGAAAGGAATTTGTATGCTCACTGTGGTCCTGCCTGTGGTGAAAATTAAAGCACTTCCACCCCGGTTTTAGCTTTGCAAAGCCCCTCAATATAGGAATGCCTCTTAATCTCTGCATGTTTTCATCTTGCCTCCAAAAGTGTGTTGTGAGGAGTGGTTTGCAGACAGGCCCCATGGAGAGCTGGTTACCATGGTCCGTTTACCTCTTCCAGTGAGAACTGCTCTTAGGAGAGGTGGAGATGGTCATTCAGGAGCTCTGTCATTGGTAAAGTACTGGCTGTGGTGGGCTTTTGGTGAAATCTAGGATTGAAGTGTGAAGAAGATTCAGTTCTTCAGTTATTCTGAAGAGTATTTTTTAGGAAAAAGATGAGTTGTTTACTGTCAGGGCAATGTTACCACAAACTTAACTGTGTCTCTTTGCCATTTGAGGTCAAACACTGAGGGTAATTTAAATCCTATTAGCAAGGAAAGAGCTGCACTTGAGAAAGGTTGAACATTTGGGTTTCCGTTGTGATCTTTGCAAATAACAAAGGCAGCGTTGTATCCATAAGCTAAACTGAAACTAAATGGAACTTCGTGGGCTTTTCTGCTTGTGTGGGGGTTTTGGTTTGTTGTTTGGTTTTTTTCGTTTTTGTTTTTTTTTCTTCCTCATTCTTAAATTTAGATCTTAACCAACAGGCCAGATTCTCACATGGTGCTTTCGGTGTCTCTTATCTCTCTTGGCTTTCTAGAAGCTTGGCCAGTTTGCAGCAGTTGAGGATTTGATTCTTTTTTGTGAAGGGCATGCCTCTACTAAGTGCAGTTGTTTTCTCCAGAAAAAAAAGCCATTTTTCCCACTCTACAGCCTACCTTTCTCATTCATGGTGCTTTTCAAAGGTCATAATATCTTAGTGCATTCAAAGTGTTGTAAAGAACTGGAATAACTTGTATTTCAACATATGGTGTGTATCGTCAGTGAACAGTGACTCTACTGCAAATACCGAGAGCTGAAAGCAAACTACATGAGGGAGTCTAGGCAGAAAGTAAATTAGATGGGGAAAAATTAAAAATACTGAATTAGTGGAACAGTGAGATAAATCAGTAAACCTACTGTAAATATTTGGATAAAATAATATGCTTGAAATGCCCAGGAGAAATTACTGACTTGTGTTAAGTCCATGTCTCATGTTTATTTAATCTTATGTCTTCTGCCTGTTTGTAATGTACTTTTTTTTTTTCAAAACAACATAATAACTGTGCATATTTGAGCTAATTTCAAGTAATGACAGAAATGGATGCTTGCAATTTAGAAGTAATTCTCTTTATTAACAGCTGGAAGACAAGCCAGGTTAAAATTGCTTGTGGTCAGAGAAGGTCTGTAGACAACTAGAGAAGGGAGGAACATCTCCTGTCGTATCCCCGGAAAACCCTGTGTGAAATTATTTATCAAGAGCGCACAGGTCAGAGAGTTACTTAGTACTTAATGGTATTTTGTGGAATATATTTCTTTTCATTGTGGTTATTTCCAGTCACTGAAGTGCTCTATTATGCATGAGTGTACTATGACTGTATATATATATATTTATGTATTTTCTGCCAAGGAGTTTTGGAGCAGGCAGGACCATATGGGAACTTAATGAATATCCATGTAGGTTGTTCTGAATTCCAGTTTGACTGTTGGCTCCTTCTGTGGGGACATCTTGCCTCTAACACCTTCCTTGACTGAACTGGCATGATTGGATGGCCAAGATCTACAGTGGCAGGATTAAGGATGCAGCTGGGCTTCCCCAGGCTGCCTCCTGGCAAACAGCTGAACGCCTTCTCAGAGGTGGCAAGGAGATGGTTTTGAATGCTCACCCATACCTCAAAGGATGAAAAAAAATAGCTCAAGTGGTCTGGAATGGTATTGAAACTACTTGTGAACCTAATCTCTATTTGCAATTTATTATTTCTCCTTTACTTGCAACATATTCTGCATACCTAGTTGAGAAATTAATGCTTATTTTACTGTGCTACCCGGCCTCTTTTGTTTAGTGGACGAACACAGCATTGTTCAGGGCTGTGTTATCTCACTATGTGCTTTCTGATGCAGCAGCTCACAGTAGGCAGTTGTACAGGATTTTTACATTCCAGTGAAAATCCTTTCATTTAATGCGTGGCTTTTTCTGCCCCTCCACTCTGAGCAATGTTCGCTTGTTCAGTTTTGCACAAAAGGTGGAAATACTGCATGTAGTTTGTCTTAATCATCATGGTCTCTGACTTCAGCCCATCAGAGACTAAATTTCTCTTACAGCAGAAGGAATTAGGGCTCTTTAGAGGGTCACAATTTATCACCGGCATGTACAATACATCTTGCTTCACTCAAACTGGACTCTCACAGGTTTAACTGAGCTGCTGTTGGAGGCATTTTCTGCTGATGGTCTAACTTTACTGGGCATCCAAACTATAACTATTTAAAAGCAAAATTAAAGCTGAGTGAAACACATAAGGGCAGAAAACCCAAATGTGATGGGAGGCAGGTAGCCCTACGTATTTTACAGAAGTAGCACTGAAGTTACCAGAGGTGTTTGTGGCTTTATAGCCAAAACTGAATTTTCTAAACCATGCAAAAAACCTACAAAATAACACCATGTAATGCAAGATGTAAAGCTGCAGACAAGCACAGAGCTGTTTGTTTTAACCTGTAAGCATAGGGAGGATTTTTGGTGTTTTTAGGAATAAGTCACCTCAGATGAGTGACACAGGTACCCCTGCTAGTCTAGTCCTTTTACCATTCTTCAGCTGTATTCTCTGTTGAGGCACAGACTCTGTCACTGTCCTCAAGATTTCAATAGCTATTTAGAAGTGTGTTAGAATGAAAAAAAAATCTTGAGAACCTTATGTGTGTTTTAAAACAGCATCTTCAATATATCCTGGCACTTGTTTTCAAATAGCTCTTAGAGAAAACTTTTTTTTTAAGTGCTTCCATGCTTGGTTGCTCTTTTGTGAGCTGACAACGTAAATGTTTTTTGTATCATTGCAAGATGATGATGGTGGAGACTAGTGAAAGGTAGAGATGCTGTTGTCCAAAATCCCCAAGCAGAGCAAGGCACAACTCCTGTGGTGGTCCCCGTTAGATCTGGTAAAAATACAGACCATATTTTGATGACTTGCAAGTGTATTTGGTAGGATCTTAGCTCTAAGTCATCAGCTATTATGTGTTATTGCAATCATATTGGACAAACTACTTTTCCGTTCATATTCCGGTAAGTGGCAAAAGAAATGGCTCCTTAGGGGAGAAATTATGGAGGATCTTAGCCATTGAGACACTTGTATGACTTTGAGTGATGGCATGGGCTACACTGGTACAAAAGGATTGGAATAGAATGCAGGGCTAAAGGCATACTTGAGATGAGCAGTGCACTCAGTAGTACACTTGAGCCCCTCAGCTACAATGTTCCTTAAAATGTTTGGCATTGAGCACGAAACTAAAGATTTTCTATCAGTATTTCAGACCCAGAATCCATTAAAATACAAATCTTTTTAAGGCGGTTGATAATGCATCTTCCAACTGCAAAATATTTAAAAGCAAAAGAAAACATTAATTTTACTACATTTTTTTAATGGCAATTCTTCAAAGGCATTGCTCACCTAGTATGTTGGAAATATGGTTGCTGGGTCTGTCTTCCCTGTGCTTCCACGGGCTTATGGGTTTGGATTTTTTTTTTCAGATTAGTCCTATAGCTAAGACTAAATTGATGTTTCTTTCTGCCACTGAAGGAAAAGATTGGTTTGGGAATTGGAAAACCAGGTCTTTCCTGCAAATACTGCTCCAGCTCCTGAAGTTGTTGCAGTCCATTCAAAATCCACTCAAAATCCCTCCTGTCAGACCTTGCCTGGGCTGATGAGTCTCGTGCATTTCTAAGCATGTTCATCTCATTCTCTTGATCAAGGCCAAATAAAAAACAAATGGGAGCAAGAGAAATATTGAGAAATTAGTCACAGTGTGAGTGAGTTTCAGTTTTTAGGGAGTGAGAAGCTTAGAAATTTGGGCAAATGGCTGTCACTGAGAATTCCAAAGCCTGCCTGAAAAAAATCTGCTGTTTGCTATTTGTTGTGGAAGCAGTTGTTCCTTGCTTGTAAAAGGCTCAGTGATCTAATCCAGGAATAGAAACAGTGCTTTTGTTGCTTAGAGGCACATGTTTTGATGAGCAGAAATGAACAGTGAGTAACCCATCAGCTGAAAAATGCCATGTACAGGATTCAGACTATTAGAGCCCAGACAAACTCCGAGGTGTCAAGCTAGGTTGGTGAATAATTCATAAATAAGGAAAGTGTCCATGTCACTGGATAAACCACTTGTACAAGGTTTTGCTCAACCTCTTCTCATTACTTACGAGCGTGTGTAATCCCTCCAACCCCCCATAACAAGCTTTTTTGTTTCCTTTAACTGAATAGCCATGTCAGGAATTCAAGTGGCATCCAAATTGCTCTGCCAGGGTTTCACAAGGTGCTGAGGCACAGACCTCTGGGATCTGTTCTTCGACAGATGGCTTAGTGGGGAGAAAAAACTCTGGTTCATTCTGGGATGGCTGCTTACATTACTTCCTCAACATCCTGCTTCCATATGAGTGGAAAAAGAGTAATGCAAAGCATTTACTGTTGCATTTGTTACGAATGTGGCATGGGAAGATGATGCCGCATGGAATGCTGGTATGGAGGGCTGTGTGTTTCTAATGCTGATACATTTTTTTTCCTGTGGATTTTTCTCCTCACCGAGAGATACTTCGTACCAGGAAAGTATAATATCAGTGATTTGTTCATTTTGCTGAGCACAGGATCACCCTTGCTGAGATTAAATCTTCCAGGGAGTTACAGTTTCATGTTTATTTGTTTTGTGATGTGGAAATAAGCAGAAAGAGTCTGGCCTTAAGGGGCAAGGAAGGCAGCTGGCATGTGAGAGACAGAAGCAGCTGAACCACCCGGATGCTGGAATCATTTATAATGTGTTATCACCTCCTTTTTCATTATTGTATTAGAATTCATTAAAAAGACTTGATTTTTTTGAACTGATTGACACAATATTCACTGAAATGTTTTGCCCAGCTCCTGAAATTAACTTGCATTTTAATAAGTGAAGCTCTAAGTCAGACCTTTGGTTTTGAAATCCTCTGGTAGCTTGTCAATACTGGGGAATGAGAGTGTAATTGGATTTTTAACAGATATGACTGTGTTTTAAGCCTTCCTTGAACTCAGTGAATGGTACTGATAGAACACACCAGTAAGTAGGGAAGAGGCACGTAAGCACAGAATTTGCAGCATAGTGATCACACTGTATCCCCTAATTTCTGAAGGAATCCCTGGAACACTCTTCCAGCAAATCAACAAGGTCAGAGAGCTTCTGTAAGTAATACTGGTGGCCATGTCTCTCAAGTGAGACATAAAGACGTTCTGGATTTTTTTCCTATTTCATTATTCAACATAGAAAATCAATGTATATGCATTATTCTGCATGCGTTAACAAGGTGTTATCTGTAGCATCTGGATGCCTTATGAGGCAAAAGCCCCAAAGAAAATAATAAATAAAACTTAGGAGTTAGGATGTTGAGATAACACAACACCAGCCTTGAAAGGCCTTGTTGTGAATGTGAATAATAGGATTTGGCTATTGTTATGCCAATGAATTATTCATTAAATAGAAGAAAATTTATATGCACAGGGGAAGATAAATCCATGTTTCTTCACAAACATGTGCATCAGCACATGCTTCAAAAAGTATTACAGAAATATGTACTCTTCCCCAAGCATGTCAAAAAGGACTAAATTACACTGCTACACGATGTGGCGGGGTAATATATTTGAGTAATTCTGACTTTAGAACACTAAGGACATGGCTCTCCATTAATTACGAAACTCATTCTGTTGCGTTTGCCTTTAGCCTGGGAAACTGCACTGGCTGAACGCTTGTTTTCCTTGCAAACCTTTTGTAGCTGCTTTCAATTTTGGGACATTTGTGTGGTGGGGCAGGAAGGGGCAAATCCCTGATGAAGTTGAGCTATCAGGACAATAAAACATCAGGAAATGTTTCTGGATTTTATGGTGGTGAAGGTGGCCTTCAGATCCTTAGCTTATTTAAAACTTGTCTTAGCAACAAATTTTCTGGTCACTTACCTTCAAGAAGTAGCAAATGCGATTCTCAGTAGCTGAATAGAATTCCTCTTGTGATTTTCCCCTGTATAATAATCCTCAAACATCTGAAGTTTGAAGGTTTCAAGGTTGGTAACCAATTGCCCAGTGATAGAAGAATTTCTGTAGAAGATGTTATTCTGCAACTGTTCAATATATGACTTCTTGTCCTATTTTCTATTAAAGCATTATAGACTAGCTGATTCTAAAGAGAAAATACCAAACCAAATAGTTGCTTATCAATGCGATATGTCGATTTCTTTATTCTTTATCTGAAGTAAAAAACCCAGTCTCACATTGATGGAATACAAACTAGTAGGACTGATTTCTGCTTGACCTTAATGTTCGCCTCTGTCTTTGCTTTGAAAGAAGAACTGTTCTCTCAATATTTGTTTATTATGAAAGAGTTTATTTTTAAGGAGGAGATTTGCCTAAGGAGGCAGCAATGGAATTGTTTGTAGTGCTTCACTCCTGCATGAGCTCTTGGAGTTGCTCCTGGTTGTGGACTGATAGGCTTGAGGTCAAAACCAGCTTGTGGTTTCTTGTGTGGCCACCTTAGGTGTCCTGTCAGCCTGAGCAAAGGAAGCGTTGCTTCACGTGTTCTTGCTGGTTATGATAACAGCCATGGCGTGGAGGTGCTTGAGAATTGTACCGATCGTACAAAACGTAGTTTAAAGGTGCCTGGAGTTGTAGGGAGTGTGGAGGCCATATCAAAAAGAGATAGTGCTTTGCTTTCCTTGACATTGTGCAGTTTGTGTCCTCAGTTTTCAGTCCTGTCACAGTGCTGGTCAGAGTACTTGGAAACACGCTGCTGTTCGAAAGCCAACAAAATACTTCACAACTTGACGCTATATGGCATTTTTGATGCTTCTTGTGGTTTGATTTCCAGCATCATGTGTATGAGATAAACTTGTTTGATAGCTTCCTAAATAGCAAGTGGTTAAAACAATCTTTTGCACTGATAATGGGAATAGATGACAGAAAAAATTAATTATATTAATGACCCAGAGAATTCCAGAAAGATTAAGGATATAGTCTTTAGAAACCGAGCTCTTAGAAAACTGCTAGGGAAATGGTTGCATGCTGAGCCTAACTGATTCTGCGAACAGGAAGAAATTACACTCTGCTGTTCCTCCAAATTAGTCCCTTTGATAGAGGCTGTGAATACAAAACAGAAACCGATCTAAACGGGGCACATTATCTTAATTCCTGTTAATTCATTTATGCATTGTCGTGGACTCACTAAAGAAATCTTAAACCATTTAAAATGGTCTAATACTGGATTGGCTATTTTAGAAGAAAAGAGGAATAGGATAGGATTTTTTTGTTTTTTTTGAGGAAGGGTTGTGCTTAGCATGTGGTATTCTACAACACTGTGAAATCAAAATTTCATAAAGATCTCTGTGCTGTAAATGTAAACCTAGGGCATTACTAGTTTTTCATGGCATATGCTGAGCCTTTGCCTTACAAGGATGAAACATAATTGCATGGCCTCAAAACAAAAGCTGCAAGTGGTATGCGTTCAAAATAGAAAGATATGTTTTAAATGGACTGCCTGGAGGTTTGGAAATTGGATTCTTCTGTACAGTATAAGGAGGCAAACCTGCAAAGGCATTGGCAGACAGGAGGACAGCTCAAACTCCGGTGCTCTGGTAGCTCATCTCATGGTGCTCTCCATACCAAAACTAACAGAGAAGACTTAAAAAATGGAAGAGAGCTTTGTTTTTTCACATGTAGTTTTTCCATTTGTATTGTGATCAGCAGTGTGCTGTCTCAGGTGCATTCCTTACTCAGCTACTGGAAATGGTACATTTATAGACCCATTTTGAGCAGACCGTGGAGAGGGAAGGGACTGTTTTTTAAGCTATTAATATTTTTACTGTTCTTTTAGACAAAGCGTTTGTTTTCTCTATGCTTTACAGGCCAGAGCTGGGAAGGGAGTAGTTTTGTGGGCGAACAGCTCTGGGCACTTCCCCTGTGGTTACAGCATTGCTGTCCTCTGACATCTCAGATCACTAATGCAAGTTAGGGTCTAAACTTGAAGGATTAGCGGCACACAGTGCTCAGGTTCTGTGTTCCAGTGCATCCCAGTGCTTTATCAAAGAACTGGAAGAGGCAGGCTAAAAGCCCTTGGGTTTTTGGTGTATTGAGTTTGTGAATTTTTTTGAGAAAATTTAATAACTTGAGAAATACTCAAGCATCCAGCATCCAATACCATTGTTCTTGATTATCAATACAGTAGGCTCCGGCTACACAGACTCTCATTTAGATGAAAATATTAGGGTTTTATGTGACTGTGCATGCCAGTGAGCTTCATACAGCCGTGCTCTGTGTGAGTGACAAAGTCAGGAGCAAGTTGTGCAGGTTACTCTGGTTAAGTGTCAGTAGAACCTCCAAAGTAAAAATACTGTTGCCTACCTGCTATAAACATTGAGATTATTTCAATAGTAGTTTTCCAAGGTGTACACTTTCTAATTTAGTCATTATTACTGTTCAGCTGTAAGTGAAATGCAATTCTAGTACCTGTGGTTGGAGTCTGTGTGCTGATCCTTGAGTTAACTCTAGCGGTAGTCAAAGTGAGCGTGTCCTGTAAAGGGAAGAAATTGTATAAGATCCATCAGATGTTTTTTACTGGTAACACTGCTACTTTTTAAAGTAACTTCCTATTTTTGGACCATGTTGCAAGCTTCAGTAATGTTAGTAACTAAGATTTTGTAATGATACATTTTATTTTTTTATACAACTATTGGGGGAAGAAATCTTATTTATGTGTTTTGAAGCATTTTCTTATTTCTCTTGTGGTTTTGTCTCCAAAGCTGTCTGGATGAGTGCAGTCTGGAAAACGAAAGTGGCACTCAGCTTTCCTTTTGAGTTGCCTTCTTAAGCAAAGATTGTTTAGGTTCCAGTATGCTGCTGATTCTTGTGCTACCTGTCTGCACAGATCAGAAAATAGTTCTGAGCAGTTATTTGACAAATGCTTTAAAGATCTGGGGGGTGTATCTGCAACAAATAAAGTTTCCAGGGTAGTTTTCTTGTATCAAGACATCTGAAAGCTTTAATCACTTAAGGGAAGTATCAGCGACTTGTAACTTCATGATGTGCACAGACACACATGATTTTCAGGAGAATATGCTGAATTATTTTCTTACAAGCAAGACATCTCTTTCATCCTTAGGTTGATATTCTGAAGGCAGCTGAAGGAATAAGGGAATAAGAGATACCAAGCAGCATTTCAAGTGGCAGCGGAAGTACAATGAGTATCTGTCACACAGTGTATGATTTTGATAAAACTAATATACACTCGAAACTATATTATTGTCAGTGGATTAAAAATTCTTGTGTTCAGGGCCTTATGGGAACCCGGGGTGTGTGTGTGTGTGCATATGTGGTGGATGGGATCCAAATTCTCTTCCTTCAACTCTTGGGTGGAATTCATGAGTGAAAAGTTGAATGAAAATCATCCCAGTTTTACCAGAAACTCACCTGGCCATTTAAATGGGCTTCTGAAAACAAACAGAATGTGGATGCTGGGGAAACCTCTATCCTAAAATCTATGTCAGAACAATGTTGATTCTTGGGGACTGTCTACAACACAACTCTTGCAGTAAGAGTAGAACTTGATGTATTAAGCTAGGAAGAATAGAAGTATGATCCTGGACTGGATTTCTGTAATAGAGATTAATGGGAAAACTGAAGTCTTAATTGCATCCGCATGCTTAGAAGGTTAGCCTGTTTGCATGAATTTGGGAAAATTCTGTTGACTTAGTGTAAACCCTACATAAATGGCTCATTTGTTTGCGAAGCCATGAGGAGCAATTATTTTTCAGAGACAGATAATCCTACTGAGAAAATGCTTGTTAATAACTTGGCACTGATCCTGATCATGCTGAGTTCAGGGAGAAGGTTCATTTAGAACAGGATCAGAACAAGAAAGAACTGCTGAAGTATATTTTAATTTGAGTACCTTCTATCTAAGGTATTTACCACCTGTTTCCACTGCAAGCTCTTGGAATAGTAGGGATAAGCCTCGCCTGTAGAAAAAGCTCTGTTCCTTTTTGAAGTTGTGCCAGTGCTGAAAACTTCATTCAGGTTCTGAAAATGTGACTGAAGTTTTCACTTTACCTCTTGGCCATCTGAAATGTTCTGCTGTAATTGCCTAACACTCCAATTGAGTCTCAGGGTTTTGTATTGTTCCAAGACATTTAATTTAGAATTTTAATTTTTATTCCTATTTTTGCTGGGAACATAGTATGTCTGTTAATGGCTGAAATGTGTAATCCCCACAAAATGTTTCATACCTGCTTAAATTACAACAGTATTAATAAATGAGTGAATTGAAACTGTTAGAGCTGCCCTTTTACTAAAGTATGTTAATACCTTGCCATTGGTTTCAGCAGAAGATTTAAGACTGAGCCTGGATGCACGGAACTATCCAGCCATTTGTAATTTAGATTAGAAGTGTATCTTCTGCATGGAGCAAATCCTTCAACCATTGCTACATTTGATGACACATTTGAAGACTGAAAGTACCAACTGAGAGAGGCTTCTGGCGAATAAGTGTAAACTTTAAGTATAAAAATGTCATTCTGCTTGAAAAAAATGAGAAGGAGCCTACTAAGAATAATTTCAAACTGTAGTGTAGACACTTGAAACTAAAGTGAGGAGATAACTTCAGAATGAGATAGCAGGAGATACTAGATTCATTCAGATCTAGTTGCCGGAAACGAGAGCTTGTGAGTCAGCTAGAACATCGGTAATTAGCTTCTTCACTTAGTGAAAAAGGTACATTTCAGATGTTCTAAATGTTTACTTAGCAATAGTCTTAATTCTAGAAATTATCATTTCTTCTTTGGACCTTTCTGCATCGATGTCAGATAAAGGGACTGTTGGGCAAACAACCAGTCATGGAACAAGAAGTCTTTTTGATAACCTGAGGAAATTTTTAGGCGAAGTGGTTGTTTTGATCATGTGTTTGGTTTTGGTTTTTTTTCCATACCTGTTTCATTGGTCTCTAATAAGAAAAGGGGGGAGATCTTTTTTCTTTAAAGAAAAGGAAAATGGATGATCCTAGAAAGCTTAGAGATAAAACTATTGAAACAATACCAAATAGATTAATCCATTGAGGGTGAATCCAGCATGGAAGACTAACCAGCAGGGCATTTGCAGAGGAAAGCTATGACTTCCAACTGTACAGAAATTACTTCTGTGCCAGTATAATAGTGGATTAAAACTGGATTTACCACGGATTTCAGAGCTTTTTGAAATACCTCCTGAGAGTTCATTATATAGAGTAATCCTCAGGGGGACCAAAATTCTATGTGGGATTTGAAGACTAGTGGAGAGAGAAAATAGTCAAAAGTGGCAGAAGGTTAACAACTGATAGCCCAAATGTCTTTCCTAATAATATATTAAGTTACATTCTGTAAGAGGAAATGAGCAATTAAGTGGCATGGCACTGACAGAAGAATTTGTGGAGAGCTATGAGGAACTTGAGACTAACAACTGGCTTACTTCGGATGAGTTAGGGGCCGAATCTCACATGGAACAGGATTTCTGGTTAACTTTATGAACTTGGTTTACTCTGCAAACTAAAAACCTCTGTGTAAGTTCAATCTTGTACTGTCTATAGTTTTTAGCTCCATCCATTTCAACGAAGTGTCAAGAGCTGAAGCAATGATTGTAATATTTACCTTTTATTTAAATGAAATCCTCCTCCTCCTCCTCAATTCCATGTGTTTATGACCATACAAACTAGTCATTTTGGTGTGGCAGGTACTACATAAAAGTTACCTAATTGGGGGTAAAGGTGGGTTTAGTTTGGATCAAGGAACTCTCCAGGTACAGTATTTGAAGGTTCTATGCATTCTGGAGCCCCCAGCAGAAGCAAGACATGTAGCTGTTGGAGAGGATCCAGAGAAGGCACACAAAGATGGTCAGAGGACATCTGTGATGCTGTGAGGACAGGTTGAGAGTTGGGGTTGTTCAGCCTGGAGAAGAGAAGGCTTCAGGGAGACCTTATTTCAACCTTTTGGTACTTAAAGGGGGCCTACAAGAAAGCTGGAGAGGGACTTTTGACCAGCACCTGTAGTGATGGGACAAGGGATAATGGGCTCAAACTGGAAGAGGGAAGGTTTAGAGTAGATGTAAGGAGGAAGTTCTTCATTCTGAAGGTGGTGAGACACTGGAACAGGTTGCCCAAGGAGGTTGTGGATGCTCCAGCACTGGATGTGTTCAAGAACAGGTTGGATGGGGCTTTGAGCAACCTGGTGTAGTGGGAGTTGTCCCTGTCACAGCAGAGGGATTGGAACTATATGGTCTTTAAGCAGTGGTATCAAGTCAACCTGCAGAGCTCAGAGCGAGTGTTACATTACACAGCCCTGTTGGTTTGTAGCAGGAAAATCTTGACGAGAAAATGTGATTCAGTAGATACTATTAATGTCTAATAAAAATTTAACATCATGCGTATAACACTGTTAGGTTCTAAATGAACTACAGGCCACAGGAAATAAATCTATATGTATTTTTGGACAATTTAGTTAAAAATACTTACACAGGCATCCAGCTGAACTCACATGGGAGTAATAGCTTTTGTAGATACTGGTAATCCTGTTGCTGCCTAATAACAATAAAGACCAAGCAGTGAGTCATGATAAAATATTAGAAATATAAATTATTATTTATTATTACAAATTATGTGTACATTAAGTGTACTGAGCATATTTGATTAAAACATGGGGGCATGTACAGTGGCTCAAGGACAACATATTTTAAGCTACTCAAAGAAATGTTTTGTTATTGAACACAGCCATCAAGTTATTTGAGTAAATATACTTGGGGATTTTTAGTAATTCTCAGATGTTTGCTAGAATAATGATTAGACTTCTGTGTAATGATGGATCTAGTTTAATAATCTTGAATTGCAACTGCACAGTTTGGGATTTTTTTAAACTGTCATGAGCCAGTCACCAGGTTAATCATACAATGGTTGCAGTTGGAAGGGACCTCAAAGATCATCGAGTTCCAGCCAGCCTTCCATGACAGGGACACTTCCCACTAGACAAGGTTGCTCAAGGTCCCATATTTTGCAGAAATATTCTCTATTTGGATTAAACCAGTATTTTATCAGGGAGACTCAGGCCCCTTCTCTGGATGCTAGTATTAGCCACTGTGGGCAACTAGGTTCCTTCAAGATGACATTCCTTTTTCTTTTCTTGAAATACAAGTCAGTTACCATTCAGTGTCCCCTCAAAAAATACAATGCCCCTGAAAAAGATGATACTGATAGTAGCTCCCCTGTTTAGGTTGCTGTAATTATAACAGGAGTTAAGATAAGCAAACAAATGCTGCCCATTTAGAAGAAAAATCTGGTCCAATGTAGTTCCCATGGGAATGAGCAAATGACAGTGATCCCTGCTGGTAAAGATGTGGGCTGGAATGACTGAGGCTCCTTTCTCCTGCGCCAATACGCCTCCACAGTGGTCTGCCTCAGCCTCTGCTTTTGCAGTTTTGAGCTGCTCCTTTTGCAAAATTCTTGTGCTGCCATATTGTGTGGTGGCTTGTGAGATGGCCTTCATTATTTTCTTATTTCCCTGTGCCAAGTTCCATCCTTAGATGTACAGCGGTACACCCAGAATAGCAGCACTGGCTTCAACAGCACCCAACGCTTTGTTGAAACTGAGCTCAGCAAGGTTGAAAACTTGATGCAGAAATAGCTCAGCGTATAACCTTTAACATATTCTGAATTTAGAGCTGTAGTGATGGTTTCTTAAACAAGGAAATAAGTGACCAGATGGTTAGAACACAGTTCTGTAAAAACAAACTGTTGAAGAAACTATTCCTCTGCAGACATCATTTGCTATAGTTGCCTTTTGGTGTTACGCTTAATATGTGTTTTCTGTCACAAGTATAAAAGGTAATAATCCCTCCGCAGCTTCCTAGAAAATGTTTCATATACAAAACACACGAAAGTTTTACACAAGTTGCAGAGATCATCAATGTTGGCTAGAAATGTAGCTGCATGCCTGCTAATGAGATATTTAATTCTGGTTGACATGTAAACCACTGCTAATACTCCAGGATTATGTCATAAATATTCAGCTATTTGTCTTTAGGCGGACAGAGTCCAATATATTGAGAATAAGTATGTGCTTGAACTACCTGGGGTTTGATTCTTCCTAGTAAAGTAATATTTTCACCAAAATACTTCTGGCAGCTGTCTTGCTGATGTCAAAGACAAATCTAGTGTGTCTTATGCAAAGTCCACATCGGTTCAACCTTTAGGTCCAACTGGCCCATCAACTGTGTCAGCTTTAATTAAACACAGCAGCAAGAAAATAAGCATAGTTTATTAACTCGTCAGGACCAGGAAGCTGTAGACACAGCTGCCTCAACTGATGATCTCATGAGGCACTGGAGACACGCAGCAGGCTTTGTCTAGCGCAGGCTGTTAGACACCAGACTAGTGACTGAGAACCTTGAGTGGCACCAGGATAACCATCTGATAGGATTCAACCTCAGTGGCTTTACAGTAGCCAAATTAAATTGAACCTGATTGTGAAGGCCACCCATCCACACACCTCTCATGCATAAGGCAGCACCCAACAGATCTCTGTTGCATCCTTGGGAAGGGAGAAGGCAGCATGATGGAGTTTGTGATCTGTGTCCATCATCTTTTCAAATGCTGTTAGAGGGGAGAATTAGGCAAAAGTGAAAAAAGGCAAGCCAGAATTGGAAAATAAGATCAACACAAAAGAAAAGTGGAGAACAAAGAGGGTAACCTGGGAAAGGACTATCGTTTTTAATGTCTTAATTGATCAACCATGATATCTGGATAATGCACAATAGAGAGTCTATGAGGTTAATCATGTGTTACTGAGGGGTTTTGTGTCTGTTGACCATTACATATATTAGACATTCCTGGGAAAGATAGCTTTTGAAGACAGGAATTTTAATCCTGATTTTGTGCATCAAGCACATTTAGACACATCAAATCCTGTTTCTGTTGGTGGGGAGACAACAGACTTTTGACTTCATCTTGCTGCCCTCTCCAAGGAGATCTGGTGTTGCTGTAGCTGAGATGCAGTGGTTTATTTAATTGCACGTAGTCACCAACGTAAAACAGGCTTTCTTGTATCTACCTGGTAGGAGAGATTTTTATTTTTAACCACTGGGTTTTAACAAGATAGAGAATTTTATTTTTAAAGTAAGTACCATAGTTGAACACAAAGCTGCATAGTAAGGAGCAATTACTTTTTCAGTAAAATCTTTGTTGACCACTACTTCTGAACTCCTTCATTGTTGGTATTTCTTCCTTTAGGATGCATTTAATTATAAATTATGCTCATGGCACAAGTAGTTGCACATCTTGAACTTAAACATTTGATTAGATTTTTTTTCCGGAGGGTGTATAGGGAGGCTGCTTACTGAAATTCTGCCATTTCCATGAGAGAGAAAGAATGCCATAGGTTAAATCAGGTGAGGAAGGTTTTTGGTTTTCAGCTGAATCCTGAACCTTCTTGAATGGCGTTTGTGAGAGGCTTTGAACAGAGGCTTACTCATGTCCCTACAACTCCTTTTTGTGAGGCTCCTCTTTCAAGGCTCAGCTGCAATAAAGCTCTTGGGTGTTAAGAACAATATTTCTGTCTTTAAATGAAGATATTATGTTGAATTATGGCCATTCCCCCTATTCTGTTTATTTGAGCATTTAATAACCTAAACTTTATTAAGTGTTTAAATCAATTGCCTACCTTTTACCAACATGTTAAGATAGTGATTGATAGGATAAATAATTGTGTAGGCTGCTGGAATTGAAAAGCAACAAAACTTGTTTGTTTTTCATGGTTTAGTGTACATTTTCCTCAGTTTTAAAAGACGATGATGTAACGAAGAAGGCATAATTAAGGTTGTAGAGAATTCTTGTTTATAGGGAATTATATGTTTATTATTACAAGATTCCTTTGCCTGATGAGCTGCTATAGCTCCATTGCTAACGGACCCTTTTTTTATAGTACTGCCAAACAATTTATACCATATTTATAAATAATGGAATAAGGACACACTGAAGTATTCTACAGCAGTGACCTTAGCAACATTGAATGCTGGCAATGAATCTATTAAAAAGTTTTTCACAGTTGAGATTTCTAGAATTGTTTCTGATTCTACAGCACACACTATGTTTTGTTTCTTGGTGAACCCAGGCTTACGACTGTGGCATCAGTCTTTTATTAAAGAAACATTTATGAAATGTGGGAAGAAAATTCTAGAAATAACTGTGGAGCCTGGAGATAAGCAGCATGAGATATGCAGAACAATTGCCAGATGGCTGTAACTTTAGAGCAATGGCTCTCTTCTGAGATCTGACAAACAAGGATTTCTGTTTTGTAAATCGAAATGTGAGTTTGTTGCTGAAGAGGAAAAGGTGATTTGACGCCGATGCTGTTGCAGCAAACATGAGTTATGAATGTTCTTTGGCTGCTGTGTAAGGAGGGAAAGACTGTGCCCCAGAGAGGCAGGTGGAAAGCAACGCTGGACATCACCTTGTACCACTGAAGTGAGAAGTTTTGTCATGAATCTTGGTGATAAACTGTACAGATGCTGTTATAGACTAGAATTGTTAGATATCAGTGCTTCCAGGAGCTATCTCATCCAACATTTAGAACAGGCTTCTGAGGCATCTTGAAGTGTAGTTAAGTATCACTTCAGTGTTTGTAACTATACAGATGTGAATGAACCTCTATGTATTGATTTTCCACACGGTATCTAACAGGTTCCTGTGCTGAGTACAGGTTGCTAGAGACTACTCTGGCCTGTAGCTGAGGCCAGAAACTAGCAATAGAGCAAAGGTTTCTTGTAGTTTGTTGGGTTTTTTCTTTTTTTTTTTTTTTTTCCTGCCTTGTCATTTCTGTAGTGTTACAGTCAGTTTTTTTGTGGTGCCAGGATTTCTAGCTCAGTAGTCATGCCTATGCAAGAAATTGAGACATTGAGAAGTCCCTCCTGTGCTTAAAAATTTCCTCTTGCTCTATGGTATTGGATACTATCTCTCTCCCAAGTGCTTCTTTTCATTGCTATTTTTATAAGAGTTCTGCGTTTGCATTTCAGTTTAATTTTCTTTGGAAACTGTCACTGAGGAAATTACAAAGTCAGAACCTGAGTCCTGCATGTTAGCTTTTTATTGCAAGTATGTCAATCTCTATCATTGGCTGTCCTTGGTAAATGACACAGAATTATGTGACCAAGAGCTATCTATATATGTTATAAGAAGAATGCTTTCAACAGTAGAACAGGGAAGAAGCTATTTTCGCTTGATTATTTAAATATTCCTGTAAGGTTATAAGAGCTTCCTTTTAATAAATAGGGTCTTTTCTTATATATGAAGTGAAAGAAGTAGCATATAGAAGTAACAAAGATGGGCAACCAAATTTTGGGTGGATCTCGACAGATGTTGCTAGGATGGGTATAAGCCAGAGTGGACCACAAAGCTTCTGGACTCTGAATCCCATCTCTTAATGACACCATCTCTCTGCTGTTAAGAGGACTGGGGTTCTGAAACTTTTGAGAAAACATTTAATCCCCAAGTCCCTGCTTCACAGCCTCTTACAGAAACCCCATTATCCATCTTAAAGCTCTCTGCTAATAAGGCCCTTGTTGTTTCATCTGTCCTCCGGTCTGGATTTTGTAGTTGAAGAGGGCTAGCTGACTCCAATCCACCAGCATGTAAAGAGGCAAACCACTAAGATGTGATTTTTTTTTTTTTTTTTCTTTGTAATCCATGATAGATTTTCATCTTGTTTCATCTGTCAGGGGTAATTTAATGTTTCCCATTTTAGATGGTAAAGCCCCTGCAGTAGCTGTTGCTTACTTCAGCATTTCCTTCAGGAGTGACTAAAGGCAAGCTGTCATTTGGCTGGAGGCCACTCCCGGGCTGTTAGCATCTTTCAATGCCTGTGGGTCACCATTATTCAGACTTTGGAAAATGTTTGTAAGAGGAGTGTAGTTTGCTAACACCTGTGATTTACCGCTAATGGTGTCTGGATGCCACAGAACATGCCAGCGGTCATTTATGGCTCAACCAGTGAAATCAATGACAGCGTTTGCGGTTTGCAATTATGAAACAGTGGGAGACCTGGTTTCCTTACTTCTGAGTATTGTTCTAGAATTGTTTGGCTTCATATAAAGCAAAAGAGTTGCAAACTTCTCCCCTCCCAAGGACATCTGGGAATGTGCAAACCAGACCCACTTTTATTACCCACCTGGTCTTTCAGGGATGGTTGGTAACCCATTTATGCCACAATCTTCACTTTCTTTAAATAATTACAGCAAATATTTGTGGTCACTGAAGTAAACTGGGATCAGCCTTGTTCCCAGAGAATATTTTTCCTGCAAAAAACTCCCATCAATGTAATTCTTTTTATGACATTTATTTCCAAAAGAGAAGCTCTTTACAAAATAGCAGACTGTCTCTTTAAAAAATACTTCCCTATTATCCCACAGTTTCCCATGTGAATGAATTGTCCTCGTGAATTATACTGAACTCAACTTGCAGTTTATATTCATATTTATCTGTGAATCAAACTCTTTTTATTTCAGTAATAGATTAATTCAGTATGAGCCACATCTGAGAAATGAAACCCATGGGTCTGATTTTGTCCTGACACTTGGAAAAAGGAAAAAACCTGTGAGCTACACCTTATTTAACTTTGAGTTTGTACAGACGCTGCTATTTTAAGACATCAGTCAGGGGGAAGAGGTTTCTGAGCCTTGTTCAGTTGTTATATGGGAGTATGAAGAGTAGGGATATAAAAATATGGGGATTGTGAAGCAGGGAGGTAATAATAACTTTTCATAAAGTAAGAGCTACCAATTAAGTGGCGGTAGTTTAAAGCAAGTGCACGGAAATATTTTGTTTCCTCAGCACAATGTATAATTGAACTACAGAGCTTGTTGATGGAGTCTTATTCCTGACTTACTCAACAAAAATGGTGGGAAGAAGATCACTCTGTGGCTCATCAATGAAAGGGGTAGATGCAGCTTTTGACTTTAAACGTCTGGATATAGGAGACTGTCAGAATGCTTGAAATGATAAGTTCTATTTCACAGTGCCCTGATTCTTATGATGTTCTTAAAGTGGCTACTTTGACACTGCTGGAAACCAATTGTGGAGGTAGATGGACTTTTTTTCTTATATTGTCCTTAAACATATTTTTTCAAACTTAATGTAGATGCCTTTCAGCATTTGTTCTATGCCATTTAGATTGACTTGACAGTATTATAAATGTGCTTTACCAAAAGATATGCAAGAACATGGTGGAAAGCTTGCTGGGAAAGGGATGAGCTTGCTTAACTGGCTAGCACAGGTGCCTCTTGCTCCGTCTGTCCTGTAAAAATACCTGTGGTAAAGGACTTCCAGGTCAGTATATGATAGTGAGCTGGCTATGAGCCTAACCCAGCCCACTGGGAAGGAGTCGAGGCACTCTTGCAAAGTCACACTGCACAAATCTGTTGGAATACTTTGGCATTTTAAAAAAGCCCAGACAACTAAATTGGATTTTGTTGTTAAAATTGCTTCCAAAAACAATGGAATGGTTTTCTAAAAGATGCTTGAGAGGACTTTTTTAAGGAAGAAGTGAGGTTGCTGTAGAAGAGACAAGGTGCTCCAAAGGTGGACAGGTAAGAGGCCAAGACCAATGTGGTCCCCTGCTCTCAGAGGGAGGTTACCAAAGGTGTCCCCTAGGATCCAAGCTGTGCTCTGTGCTCTGTAACATACGTATTACAACCTTGAAAGGGTGGTGAAAAGCATGGTGAGAAATCATACCTGTAAAACCGCCAATGCAATTCATGTTATTCTAAGTAACTTTGATCCCCTGGACCATGAACTGTCCTTCATTTCAATATCCATCCACACGGTCTGTGTGGCAGTTTTTTGTTGTGTATTGGAGATTCATAGTAGTAGACTTTTCTTCTCATGTATCATTTAAAACTGCGAAGATGTACACTCCTTCATGTACTCTGGAGGTTAAAATGACTGTGGTGAATACTGTGGGTTACTACTCTAACAAGCATCCTTCTTCATTTTGGGTTTGTATCCAATTAGAACAGCTTACTTTCCCTTATATTTTTGATTACATATAAATTTATCAGAGCTCTCTTGGTACTGTAGTTGAACTGCAGAAGAGTAAGTCCTCTGCAGGTGCTGATATCGCAGGCAGAACATGCTTCATGCATTGCCAAGTTAGGGTCTTTTGGTCTGGATGAGCGGTAGCAGTTAGATGGGTCAAAGCTGCTTGGATGGCAGCTGTTGCTGGTAGCTCTTGTTTGCAGATGGCATCAAACTGGGCAGAACAGTTGATACAGGTGTGGGTAAGACCACCATTTAGAGAGATAGACACAGGCTAGAGAACTAGACCGATAGGAACATTATGAAATTTGATGCGGACCAATACAGCAATACCTGGGAAGGCATTGGTGGACTCAGGGACCAGATGGACCTTGGAGACAATCTGGCTGGGGATCAGCTCTTCTGAATAGGACCTGACGATCACTGCAGATGGCAAGCTGACTATGAGCTGGTGGTGTGCTCTGTAAGCAAAGAAGGCTAATGGCATCCTGGGTTGTTGAAGAGGCTGAGGAGTTACCAGGGATTGTTCAGCCTGGAGCAGGGAAGGTTTTGAGGGGACCTGGGAGTAGTGGCCCTCAATTACCTACAACAAAGGTTTCAGGAATAGCAAGTTAGAATCTTTTTGCAGCAAGTATCTTGAGGATGACACTAAGGGTAGAGGTTGAAAAGAGAGGTTTTAGACTCTCTATGAGGGCAGTCAAGCAATGAAGCAGGTTTTGCAGAGGTGGTGGGTGGTCCTCCTGGGAGGTTTATAAGACTCAGTAGGTAAAAGCTCTAAAGAAACATATCTGGCCTCATACCTGACCCTGCTTTGAGCAAGGGTTTAGCCTTAGGCCCCTTCCAACCTGGATTATTCCGTGTTGCTTTGTTCTACCTTAACAATGACAGATGTTGGGCTCACTTTCCTGGAGATAGAGTTGCTCTTTGGAAACAAGCAAAACTATGTCTAAAATATGCTTGCACACCTGATGGAGTTGCTGGAAAACCCCATCCCTTTATTTTGGGAAGAAATTTGCTCTTTAAAAGAACATTCTGCACCTGATTCTGCTTTTCAAGGTTTTAGAAGTCTCATTTTGTAGTTGAGCATTTTGACAGCTTTCTTTTTTCTCTCATGTTTCTGGAAGTGGCTGGGGAATTTCAGTCCTTGTGACACTTTTCTGTCCCATGTCTTCACAGGGTGATGTTAAGTCAGAGATCACACCTGTGCTTTTGGAGGATCTGTTTGTTGTGTGCCCTTATTCTGAGGGAAAACATGTCAACAATTTAAGTACGTAGTTGATAGAAAAGTTATGATGAAAACTTACTGAAAACACTTTCACCCCTGTTACAACATTCTTCTTTCGTCTGACAAGATTCTTAATATAAATATGAAAACAATTGGAGACCTCAGTTTTCTGCAGTGTATGTTGCTGTGACATTTTGTCCTCGTTATACTGAATATATAATTAATTTTGTCCACCATTACAACACATATTACATGCATAATCACATAAATTTTAGACAGATGTATGTAAGACATAGAAAAAATGTAGGAATCTCCTCAATATCTCAGACAACTATTTCCCATCAAAAGTCCATAGTAGATTAATATCTGTCTTAGAGTCTGAAAAATTCTACATTTTTGCTTGGGAAAACACCTGTTTCTTACCTTCTCTGCCATTAGTGCTGAGGCACTGATCATGCTTTGAGTGATAACAGATTTTTCTGCAAACATGGCACCTCTAACTCTTCCCTCCTTGATGAAGACTTGCTTATGCACTGCCAAAAATTGCCAGCTTGTGTCTGTACCAACCCATCAAACGTGAACTTCCAAGTACTACTTCAGGCTATAGTTTGCTTGAAACTCCTTGAAACCAAGTCATAAATTTCTTTGACAAAGATCTTGTACAATGAACCCTCTATCTTATTTGAAAAGTTGAATTCAGATCACTCACTGTAGCTGCACTTATTTTTTTCTGCCTGGCTGTGCTTAATTTATTCCCTTGTGATTAAAATTAGTGTTCTTAGGAGTTAATATACTATCTAAAGGGAGATGAAAATAGATAGTTTAGGAATAATAACTAACTTTCTCCCTTTCTAGAAACTTGCCATTTATATAAAAGATTACTCCTCCTCCATAAATTTAGGAACAGATTCCTATTCCTCTATTACAACAAAACTAATTGATTAAAGAATTAAGTTAGTCAACCATTGTGAATATTTTAAAAATCCCACCTTTCCTATTTAAGCCATGGGAAAATAGATGTGGATACTTGCTAGGAAGGCATCCTGTGAGATATATATATACAGTTATATAATTCCACATGTGCTACATAGCTAACTTTACTACTAATACCATTTCACTGATTCCTCCACTACTGAGCCATAAAAATGGATAGCAGGTTTATAGTTCTATACCCAAGAGAAAGCTCAGAGTTTTGTGACATATGTCAGAATATAAGTGAACGATAACTTAAATTTCCACTGCGAGGCAGAGCTATGCTACACATTGTTGAGAACTATGCCTACTGATTATAAGTCTTCTGTATTCACAGCCTATCAGTGCCTATTATTAAGGACCATGAAGGCATGAACTTGAACCACAGTGTACTTGTTATTAGGATAATCATGTTGTCAGTCAGCCTCTTAAGGATCTTAGGAATGGTTTTCAGTGATCACTGAACATATTCAT
>JAVSBS010015229.1:26341-63059 GCA_033124195.1 Coracias cyanogaster | reverse complement strand
ATTCAGAGAGATGATTAATGGTTGCATGTAAAGGGCATTGAGGAAACATTACTAGAAAACATTTCCATTACAAAAAGATCTATTTGCCAGCTCTCCAAGCAGACTATTATATGCTGTAGGTAACTGAAAGTAAAATAATAAGATTCACATAATGTCTGATACTTCTATTTTATATCTGAACACTTAGGGGTTTACAATACCCATAACATTGTGTCTACAGTATATAATCAACCACTGGCATTCTCATTTGGTCATCCATGTATTTTAAAAATCATTCATCACAACTAGTTTTTTAATAATTTATGGTTTCAAAGCAGAATTCCTATCAGGCTTAGCTGCTGCAGTTCATAGACCAGGGTATTTATTTCAACTGTATAAAAAGTTCAGTTTACATTAATAAGCTAAGCTAAAATTACAGAGAAATACCAGTTCTTCAGATGTCTATTCTCCAGGGGTGTAACACAGCACAGAGCAGAAGATAACTGTTAAGCTCTTCAACAGAAACAGGTAGCAGAAAAAAACAGTTGGAAATTGAGATATTTAAGATTAGTTTCCAGATAATGGAAAGAAACATTTAACTTAAGAAAGCAAAAGCCTGTGCACGAATTGGATGTATTGCAGTTCCATTAATAGAATCCACTCCATCCGCTGCTGGACAGAAACACTAACATGCACCTCTCCCCATTCCTCCAACACTATGTTCACAGTTGCATTGAAGTGGGGATGATGCTCCAAACTCAGCTATTTAAAATTCAAAATGAGTGTCAAAATAACTGTTGGTTGGGTTTTTTTATTTGAAACCCAATTTTGATTAGCAATTTTGTGAAGTTATTTCCTTATCGTATTGGACAAAATAGAAATCCCTTTTATTCATCATCAGCACAATGGAGGACAGCTCCTAGTACCTTAGCCAGTAAGAGATACCAATGGAATTATAATACTTCCAGAAGTCAGAAAGACAATACTTTGAGCAGCATGATAAAACAGGAAAATATCTGGTCCTATTTTTCTTTTAATTAAGGCTTCATCTCCACATAACAGCAGAAGGCAATTTAATTTATATTAAAGTTATTATGTATCATATCCTTTATAAGTTTAGGCTGTAAGTGTACAGAAGCAAGAAAAACCACCAATCCACATGATTGTACAAAGTAATATACAAAAATTCTAAGCAGCACCACAGTTTTTAATAAAATTTCAGTCACTTTTGATCTAGATAGTGAACATCTCTTGCTCTGCACTAGAAAGGAGAACAAACAGGGTGTCAGCTGTTGAAATTGTGTTGTGCACATCAGTGCTAACCACGGCACTCCTATCTAAGCTTTTTCAGACTCAGGGAAGTGTGATGCTTTCCTTATTTGTTGCTTGGCATGGAACTTATTATCACTGCCAATGCACATCTTGCTCCCCAGAGAGGTAAAATGACTTCTTCTGGCATTTCTTGGTCTCCTTTTACTGCTGCTTTTTATAACGATTTTAATAATGAAAAAAAATCTTTTTTTCTTTACTGTCTGCCAGATCCTGAATCTTTCCTTCTATAGCAGGGATGGTTTCAATTACAGAGTGCAACATTCGCAGCTAAATCTTGTTCCTGCCATGCTGTTGTCTCATTTTTCCATGAAATTACATTGTTATCCTTCCTCATGGCTGTGGCAGATAAAATGAACATCATCTTTTTTTCCTAAATTTCACAGAGGTTTTTTATGTTACCCACCTAGAACCACTCCGATTCTGAAAATTCTTATAATTTTGGTTAGAATGACCTCAAAGAGTCAAAATTTGTTTTTAAGTATTTTATCTGTGGGCTCTACTACAGCATTGTGAAATAATTGCCCTTTTCATTTAATGTGCATAGTACTTCAGAACAAAAATATTCTAGCTCTACACAATTCTAGGGATCTAAAATTCACTCAGTTGCCCTCTAAGGTGAAGATCTACATGTCTTCCAACATATTGCAGGATGCTGAAGCTACAACAAAAGAAAAAACTGTGCAAACTACACATTTATCAGTCTTTAATAAGTGAGAGGTACTCAGCTGTGGGTATATTTTTTTTCCGAATGAAACTGAAATATAGTCAGTGGTTAATTGTTCTTTAACTTTATTTTGCATAACTGAATTTCACTATAATTTGTTCATCACATATCTTTTATTTAGAAGATACTTTTAATGTATTTAAGGGTTTTTTCCACAATTGAACTACGAATGGTAATTTAAAGTTGAACACTGACTTCATGCTAGAAGATGTTATGATAGAAAAAGTTCTGCCTGTAACATTGGATGAAAATGGTCTAAGATATTTTATAGTTGAATATTCTTAGAAAATTTATTTTTCCCCATAGTGCCTGTCAAGTCAAATCTTAGCACCTTTACAGACTGCAGTAGAAGAGAATGAAATCGAATACTGAAAGTGATCACACTAGAAGTAATCTCCTAACATGTTGTAAAAGTTTAATGGATTTTGTTGCTACTACAGGTTTTTGTTTGTTTTAAGGTTTTGAGACATATGTACCAAAAAGTTTTGATGAAACAAGGCCCTCAGAAAAGAAAAAAAGCCAGAGACAAACTGTACAATATTATGTTGCAAGTTGTCCTGTTTCTATACTGATTCTGGATAGCAGATATAATTGTATGTAGGCTTTCCACATATCTTGCAGCTCCTCTTAACCTTACAGTTTCACTTGCCTGAGAGAAAGCTCCAGGTTTTGAAATACCACTTGCTGTATTTCCTAAACTATCTACAGCCATCTAGCTGTGTCAAAGATCATTTATATTTAACAAAACACAAAAATCGATAACATATAGTTTTGATGAAAATAGGCCTTCATAAAAGAAAAAAAAAAGCCAGAGAAAAACTGTATAATATTATGTCGCAAGTTGTCCTGTTTCCATACCGATTCTCTTGAGACAACACACATTGGCTACAAGCACAAAATGTGACAGAGGCATCTTGGGACGTCAGCTCTTCAGCTTGCTGAGCTTTTTGTCTTATTATCTGGAACACCGCCAGTATTGTGAAACATCTTATACATCAACAGCACTAACTCAGATAATTACCTTGCTAATTCTTTTGACAGCCTCGAATGTAAGATTCCTTTAGAATTACTTATTTTATTTCCTAAGCTAAATAAGCAACTACAGGCCTGAGATCTGAAGGGAAATAAACTGACCACATAGCATCTTTCTTGAATTTAGCCTGGATGTTCTGGTCCAGAATCTGATCCTAATCTGCCTAAACAATAAATGGCGGTCAGAAAGTGGAGAAGCACGTGGAGCAAGGCATTAGAGAAGCACTGCAGACCTGAAATGAAATTGATGAGAGCCACTTGTGTGCTGCACTCTTGGCCACAATGCAAGTTCATAACCAGTTCATTGCTACAAGTTGCCCATGTGATCATACCTAGGCATGGCATGCATGAAATTGTGATTTAAGGGACCTGGATCATGGCCAAAAACCAGCCCCTCAACAGGGAATGGAGTTAGTGAACACAAGGTGACAGCTGCACATGAGTTCACGCACCACCATATCCCCTCCCAAGATGTTTTGTATCTTGGGACTCCTGAATCCAAATAACTCTTCCTGGTGCATTTAAGTCCTTTTTATTAAATACCTCAAATAGACATCTTGAATCTTTGATCTTTGAAAGATACTCTTAAATTAGAAGGTACGCTGAACTTGGACATCTGAAAAAACCATCAAGAGTTTTTCTGCAAGCACTGTATTAGTATTTATAGTATATTATTATATTATTCAAACATATCTGCCTTCTGAATCATTGCTCTCCCTTCTTAGCAACCGATCTAAATCAAAGCTAAGCTCTTTTTATCTTAGGGATACTAAAATGCTTGTTCTTGTTCTTATCCATATTTGCTGTAGAATTTACCATTGATTTTCATTTGTTATCATCTATCTACATTTCATAACTTATAATTTACAAACACCTTAGTGAAACTCTCAGTTTTTTACAACATGCTACATATTTAATATGAGAGAGACATTTTTACTCCTACTACCATTTCCAGTGAGGACATTAAGCCTTTATTATGGATGTATCAGAATGCATTGCAGATGAGCAGAAAGGCACCGATAAATTATTCAGGTTATTCTAAGTGAATGCCAATAAAATCTTCATATACAACAGCATCCCTTTTGGAATTCAACATCTGAGGCATTGCTCTAGTTTTAAGCATTATTTTTCGTGATGTGCATTTAATTTTCCTCCCCATTTCTGCATAGGTAGAGCCAGTTGTATTTAATCATAGTGAAAGAAAAATTACCAAAAAAAATTAATAAGAAAAAAAAGTTACTTAATGTCATTCTGTAATAATAACCAATGAGAAGTCTTCTCCACAAAACACTGCTGGGAAGTACTTCATCTCCCCAGAATCCTGAGACTTAAAGACACGTTGCATGGCCCATTAAAATCTTGTCTGCTTTTCTTTTGCATCCTCTATACTTTCCAAATTTATACCTATTTAGGGTTATGATATCACGGTCAATAAAGCTTGACTTAAAGTTAGTCTGCTTCACTATGCAACACAAGACATATTTGCTGACGAGCAGTGAAAGTCAAACTTAGAATTCTTAAAAAATGGTAAAAGGGAATTAAATTAATTGTTCAGTGAAGCCATTATCTTCACTTAGGAACAGATTATTTGACAGAGTGGCAATGAAGAGTAAGATGCATATGATGAATCCGATTTATTGTATAGATATCAGCTCTACATTCATGGTCTGCCTCTTGGGTTTCTTACTCTTCTGTGTAACACAGACATCAAAACACAACCCTGAACTAGGGCTTTGTGGAGCAAGAGTTTACAACTTGCCGTCTCCAAGGCTATGACATGTCAGCGTTCCCCTCAGAAACTCTGCATGTGATGCACTACCACTGAAGAAGCAAAATTCATACTGGAAAATTAGAAGTTCAATAATCCTCAAATACTAACATTCTAGGTATCTATGCTTACATTCTGGGCAATGTTTTGGAGATACATATTGATAAGAAAGAAAAATATATGCACACACAATTGACGAAGTTAGGTTTTAACTTCAGAAGCAAAATGAGATGCCTGTAAAGCATGAATAAAATTATAAATAGCAAAATATTAAAAACATTAAAATAACAACAATAATTAATTCTAGTCTATCATATCTCATCCTCTGAAAACTCAGCCTTTTCACTTGTTCTGTTACAGGGTTAAATTTTCAAAAGCTATCTGGAACACTGAGTGCCATTTTGAGTTGCCAGCTTTGATGTGCACTTTAGGACTAAGTTGAGTATTTTTAGTATTTCATAGTCTCACTTAGGGTTGGATTTTTAAATATTCAAAAACGTATTTTTAAAAAGAGACATAGAATAGTGGGCCAGGCACTATATGCAATGCCAAAGACACGCAGTAGTATTTACATCTCCACTGAGATAACAGAAATACAGATCACCCCATTGTAAACATGAGAAGCAAACTTTACACTCTACAAGATTAGACACTTTTTCAGAATAAGTGTTGCACCATGAACACCACTTTGACAAGATTATTCTCATTTTCATGAGAAAAATCACTTCACATTAGAACCAAGGGTGTCTCAAAAATGTTTCCCTGGGTCCTAGTTTTCATGATTGCTCGTCTGGCTTGACTGTCACTGATCTGCCTTAATGTCCAACGCAAAGGTTGATGGCTTGCTGCAATGGACTCAGCTTTTGATTCACATATGGTTTCTATCAGGTTTTCTCTTCCTAGTTTTGATTGCTAATAGGCATACCAATCCGAATCCCTTTCTTCATGCCCAGATAACTGACCTAAGCACAAAAATTTATGATAAATTCTGCTGTTAACACATGCAATGACTGAATGTGGCCTTCTCCTCCCCCCACCTCTGCATTTCTGAGTTTGGGGTTTGGTTTTTTTTGACCAGTAGAATTGAGCAAGATGGGGGATAAGAAAAATCTTTCCTGTCTCATATATATCTATAAATATTTTTTATTTCCCTATTAATGAATTTCTCTCCATTGCTAAGAGAGTATACAGTACTGTTTCTGCTACAAACTTCCCTCTTATTATTTGTTGGGCAGGAAATCCTTAAAAATCAATAAAAATCCCATTGCAACAATTCTGATAAAACCTGCATTGTCTTAAAAGGAAAGATCTTTATTCCTGAGATTCTCTTGCTGGTGATGTACCAGCTGCTCAAAACAACATGCTGACTATAAAGTGTAATTCACTCGGGAACCTCCACTGCCTCTCCCCTAGAGTACAGCATTTTCTAGCTGTGAAAAACCACTATGTTTTAAACTATAGATATTGGAGAGTTGCTTGAAAATAATGACATAAAAGCTTACTGGCCAATACATTTCACTGATTCTTTCCACATACATTCTTACTAAACATGATACACCTCAAATGATCTATTTTTAATGAAATTAAACACACCATCTAGTGGCCAGCATGTAGCCCTTTCCTTTAAGCTTCCCTGATTATTTTGACAGGGTCTAAATACACTGTTTCTTATAGATAGAGCATATTAAAAATACTTTGGTTTTAAAAAAAAGGCAAAAAAAATCCAATTACAAAACATCCCAGAGACACCTATTATCCCAAGGGAAGAACAAGATACATGATCTAATAATGTTTTATTCAAAATTTGGAGGAAATGTAAGTTGCTCAGTAGCTCATAATATTTCCATGGGTTTTTTAAGGAGTATTCTCTCCTTATGGTTTATTGAAAAATGAGGTCAAATTTCATTTAAAGGAAAAATTTTATAATATTATTAGACACTAACACAGAGATGAGAAATTTGTATTTAAAGAACTATATGAAGAAATTATAGATGGATAAGCCAAAGTATTTTAAAATCTGAAAAAAGAAGATCTGGAATGTGAGATGTGAATTCAAGCCCATCCCATAAAACTGATTTGGTTTTCAAAAATTCCTAATTGAAGACCTTTTGTTAAAATAGCCCAAATGCCTTGTGTATGCAAGTATTCCTTGTTGCTAAGGAACTGGATTTCTCAGAAAGTAGAGAGATTGCTGGACATTTAAAACCAATGAAGTTGAGTTTTGTCCTTAGCTTGACTCTAACAGCAGGTAAAGAAAATGGAAAACTTGTCTAGCATTTACCTAACTGCAAGCTTCTATGCATATATAAAAAATACTTCTGGAATAACAGTTTGCAAGTTATGTCTGCCCTTGCTTATTTCAGTACAAAAACATAGCCTCACTAGTCTTCATTTGCTTATTTTGCGATACAGGTTCTAATTTCTACACATTTTAGCAGTCTTCTCTCCTAACTTAAGAATTTCAAAGCTGAATATCTGAATGTTGATACACAGAATAGCTACGTAGCTCCCCAAAATATTAACAGGCAATCAGCACTGAGCCACAAGAGGTGAGGGAGAATTTTTCATGCTGTGGCTTAACTTCTGTGAGCCAGGTAACAGTGTCTCCCACAGACTTGTACAATACTGTCCAGTACCTACCTTCAATTAAAACCAGGTGTACTTATTTTTGAAAAATAAACGGTCCTATCAGTTTAAAAGATGATTGCTAGTTCATGGCACTAATTCTGAGGACACTTTTACTGCATTTTATTTCTATCTGGTTTTTCGTCTACAAGGAAAGTACTCAGCACTACCACAAATGCCACTGAACCTTTGCATTTTGTTAAAATGACAAGAGAGGTAGCTTTGAAGTGCATCTCCATATAACCTTCATTTACTTTTTCTCTGCTCAAAAGAGAATTTTACGAGTTAACAGAAAATTCTAGCCACTAATCTCTACTTGAGATTTATAAGGTTTCTCAGATATGCGTAAGTCACTTGAGAGCACTGCTTGTGTTTTCATATTAAATCTTTGACCCTTTTGAGGTTTCCCTGTCACTAAAATTTTTTTCTGTGGAAAAAAAATAAAATCACTTCCTCTTAGAAACATAAGTTTTAAAACTCTCTCTCCCACCTCCCTTCAAAAATAGGTTATTTTACTTTCTCAGAGACGTTAGGTTATGAAGCACCACGATTTCTGAGGTATCTAATCAGCCTCATGTTCCTCATTGTTTTTTCAAAGAACACCCTGAAACCTCAGCAAGCAGATTCAGCATGTACACAGCATACTCAGATGTTCAAAATAGCAGCTTACCAATGAGAATGTTAGTAGATCAGTGATCAAAGTGACCCATAAAACTCTCCCCGCTTCTCAGAAATTTTTACCATTAAAAAAAGCTTTCAAGAAATCTTTTCTCATAGCTGTGCTTACACCTTCAATAGCTCGTAATGGAGGAAGGTAATGGGAACAGCATAATTGCTAAAATCAAAAGAGAATGTGTCTAATACTGCATTGTTCAGTCAAGTGGGTGAATAAATGAAGACAGATAGTGATGAATTAACTCCATCACGGTGCTGAATTCCTTTTAGCACTCCAACCAGTATTTCACAAAAGCTTACAATTTTTTACCCAGGGAGAGAAACTGCAGTATTGCAACAAAACAGCATTATCCGATGACAGACACCGATAGGTAACTCTGGAAACTGCCTATAGACTGCTCAGCTGAGACAAAAAGCCATGAGAAAAGGAGGGAGCCACTAAGCTTGCTGTACTGAGACTCGATGCAGGAATATTCAGAGTGACATTGGCAACAGATAGGAACTGTTGGGTTTGACAGCTAGGAACATGTAGTGCTGCATCGAGATGAGAAACGTTAAGCTGCTGATTTCTCCTCTTTGGAGGGAGAGGAAGAGAACAGTTTCTTGTGTGACTTTTGGGGGACTATTTTGCTGTTTGGATATCGGCTAATATGCAGCAAGTAGTCTTAATTCTTACTTAGAGCCTCCAAGTGCTAGCATAATTCATGCATTAAAAGTTAGCTATGTTTATTTAGCCAGAACTGGGCTATGTAATTACTTATTTTCCTTTTTAAGGCAAAGAAGAAAACAAGTGACAGATAGCACTCACTTTGTTTAAAGACTGCATGCAATTATATACACATTAACTCAGTTATTTGGCCAAGCAATCAAGAATAGGTGTTTGTCTCTAGCAAAGGGTACTTAAAGTATACCCAGTTTCTGCAACACAGCAAGAAACCACTGGAAATTCAATTCCTCTGAGGCATCTCATTGACTCATACTGAGGACAATGGTCAATGTAATAATGGAATTCTCAGAGAAATACCTGAGATTATACAGTCTGGTTTTTCTAGGTAGCTGCAAAATAAAACAAAAGGGAAAGATGCCCTTTTAATAATTAAAGTGGTTGTTGTTGCAGTTAGCAATCTGAGGTGTATCACAAGGCTTCGATGATACATGCTCATCATTATTTATAATGATAGCTTTGTTGCACAGTGTCTACCAAATAAAAAGTTACCTTCATTGCCCTCAGCCAGTTTACAAATACATAAAACAAGAAAAACCCAACTAATGACTAGGAGTAGTAGATCAGCACACTCAAAACACTCTTTTTATCTAGAGTCTCTTCAATACAGAGAAAAATTACAAAGGAGTTGATTGCATTTTCTCAGCTGAAGACCTGACCTTTCTATGCTAGTTCTGATACAAATTATTAAAGATAGAATAAACTGTGTTTCCCACTCCTCAAACTCTTAGCCTAGCCTCTCTTCCTAAAGCATGCTAGTTGGCACTGGATCTCCTTGAACTGCCCCAACTCCCTTAACTGACAGGAACAGCAGCTAACAGAGGAAGAAGCCAGAGCAAACCATGGAACTGGTCATGTTGGCCGAATAGATGGCTCAGGGGCCAAATTTCCCACATGGAAATTACCAAGGTAAAAAGTTTTGTGTGTTTACTAATTAAAATTAAGATGAGGGTTCATTGGTTGGTTGGTTTATATGAACTAGTGATATTATCATGCATACTTCTCTGGGAATGTCTTATGGACCTGACAAAGCATTGACACAAATAACTGTAACTGAGGTTTCCATACAGAGCAACTTGGCCCAGAATCAACACATTCACAGTAAATGAATGGCCAAGCACAAGGCCATTCAAGCACAATAGGACTTTGCTCTATAAACTGCATTTTGGTACTTGTGGAACTAAAGAACCCAGGCTTAATTCAGTAAGCTGTCTACATGAGGAATTACCACAAATGTCAGTACACCTCACTTCATGAGGGCATGCAGATCATCTGTTATGATTTTCACTGTCACTATCTAGATACCCATGAGGTCAGATTCTCAGCTAACATTGAAGTTAAAAACCACTGCTGATGTAGCTGCTCTACTCCTAAGAACTTTAATTTTGAATACATGCACTAGTGATGCTTACTTTAACTTATATCATGACTATTAATTCTTTAAGAGCTAAGAAATATGGTATCAAATGTTTACACAAGGAAATAGATAAAAACATCCTTGGTAAAAACAGCTATGGATCAAAAAGTAAATCCAGAAAATGTAACTGCCTAGTGTACCTTCATATGCATCTCCTGAGAATGGTTGTGTAGCAGATTTTACTTCCTATTGCTAAACAAGAGGAAATTAAAAAGTCTGCAGGAGTAATTGAATTGGCTCAATTATTAGTGGTACACTCAGAAGATACTAATCTTCCTTAATCTATTGAATTGACTAAATTGGCAAAGGAGCTGAAGAACTGGCAAATTTGAATTGGTTTCAAAAAGTCCTCTATTCCTTGCAGAGTTTGGGATATATTTGCTTATTTCAAATATTCTGTGGCTAGACCCAGTAATTACAGGACAGAAACACTCTTAAAATCATGGGGAAAAACAGCCAACAAAATACCTCCCTAAAACCCTCTCAAGAAAGAAAATTAAAACATCCTTTGATTTAAAAAGTGGCTTCACAACTCTCCGATGTGAACATCTTACTTTAAACTGTTAACTGCATGTAAAAGCACCCTGAAAAATGCACCTTGATTTCAAACATTCTGGGTACTGCCTGTTCATTTGATAATGTCTAGTTCTGTCCACTCAGGTTGGCTTTAATTTCTCTTTGCAAATAAGTAAGCCTAAGCACACAGTTAAATTTTCATCAGCTGAAGTAAGAGTAGCAAAACCAGATCTTTTGTTCATTTCCTTTCACAAAAAAAAACCAGCTGAATGCAGGAGGGGAACATTTCCAGACAGGACTCTCCCTCTTTTGTGACTGTAAGTCACACTGCTGCCTGCAGAGGCTAGAGCTGAACAAAATTCCTCTAATTTTAGGTAGTTTATTTTTATTTTATTCCTAGAAAAACTGTTTTTCCCTTCCCACAATCCCAGAGCTTCAATGCCAGCTGTCTAATGTCCTTACGCAACCTGGTCTAGTGGGAGGTGTCCCTGCCCATGGCAGGGTGGTTGGAACTAGCTGATCTTTAAGGTCCCTTCCAACACAAACCACTGCACAATTATTTGATTCTGCATAAAGGTATCCAAGGCACGCAACAGAAGTTCTCGGGAGGAAATGGCTTGGTACTTTCCAGATATGGGTAACAGAAAATAGGTTGATAATTTACTCCAGAGACGAAAAAGAATGTGTCTGCTCTTCACCAAGGTCTGCAAAAAGGCTTGAGCTTCTCTGTTGTGAGAATGGAAATGAAAACTTAAATGTAGTCTTCTACGGCCAATCTCAAAATTACTCGCATGAGCTTAGCCATTTATCATCTTCCAACATATGAAAGAAAACAGAAATCTACACAGATGGTTAATAGTTAAAGGTTGCATTTTTCCCACTCCATCACAAAATGCTAGATTAATGTGTTACATAGGAATCACAGGAGCCAGGTAAGCTATAGAATAACCTGCTTGATATTAAGAAATTGACAAGGTTGAAAAGTACATAGTAAGATAAAGCGAATGAAATCACTGTTAACATGCTGCCCATGGAATATGAAGGGATGATTAATTATATTTCTTTCACTACAGCTCTACTACAACATTCAAATAGGAAATAAAGTTTCCAACCCTAGTAATTGGATTGTTTGCAAGACACTAAAAGAAGATTCAGAGATTTCTTTTCCTCTTCTTCCTGTATTGCCATGCTCCAAGAAGGACTCATCCCCAGGGAAGTGCAGATAATATTGATGACATCCTCTCTAAAAGAGATCTATAGTCTAACCTGGTTACAAAATAAGAAGAATTGGAGGATCTTCACAGTCCTTCCCAGCCACAGGCAATATGAAAGTACTTGTCCAGCTGCCTTGGTGCTTACAGGAACTGCTGGCAGTCCTGTCACCAAACAGAGCAGAAACCCCTTGGCTGTACGTCTGATGTAAAAACTCTGGTCGTATCAACTGCTCCCACTCTTTCTTCATTACTGTCTAAACCTTGAATTAATTATTTTAAAAAGAACTACATAGTTACAATTAGCAGTATTTTTCTGTATCTCAGAAATAGAGGAACCTCCTGAATGCTCTCTAACTTTAGAGCTGGACTTGTTTTAGAGTGGAAGTCACATGTCTAGCTGTTGATGTTGCATCAAATCTCACCAAAGCCTGACCTCTTAAGACAGCTTAGAAAGGTTCCTTTTATTTTTACTGGGGAAAGAGAGCACAGAAAGGTATTCACTACACACAGAAACCACACACAATTTTTGTAGACTTGATATGCCCACACAGAATATGGAGAATTTATAATCCTTCTTTATGACGGGAACAAATCAGCTAAAGCTTTAAAGTAGATCTTTCTATTATTTTACCCCCTATCACTTAGAAGACCACTACAACAGACTTCTGTAAGGACAACCAAAAAGCCTTTAAAACTTTGTTATTTTGGAATTTATTTAAATGCTAATGCAAAATAAGAATAAATTTCCTAAATCAAGAAATATCAAGTGACTTGTTTAGACAGAATAGAATTACATGGAGGCTAACTGTCCCTGCTCTTGCCTACCCTGTCCTTGCTGGTGGGTCCTTGCTTCCTGGTTTGATTTCAGATGAATCTGACTTACAAGTTGCAGCAAATGCTACACAGTCCTCTCTTTTCCCCAGAAAGGTTATTTTCCTTGTTTGTGCAAACTAGCTACCTAACTCTCAGCAGTCGCTTTTTCTCAAGCTGAAAATTTTCTGTCCATAGGTTTCCAGACCCCTGTGAGGAGGCTGTCCTCTACAGCCTGTGAAAGCCTCTCTCACATCCTTAGCAATTGCTTCAACAGGAGAAATCCCACCTTCTTTCCATAGGCACTGACATTACTGTCTTTAATTTAAAGGAGTACATTTTATGAACAGTGAATGAAGCATAAAAACAAAAAAAAAATCAATTTTTCAGTTTTCATAGGATAAAAAAGGTCCATACATTCCCATATAGTGCTATTACTGGCATCCAGATGTTTGAGACTTCTTCTAATAACTTCAAGAATAACCTGTTTTATCTTCATGACTTCTTGGACTCTAGAAGCACAGGTGCATGTTGGGATTTCTCCCCCATAATTAATATCTTCTTCAGGCTCAGACTAGTTCATTATATTCACCATAAGAAATGATGCAGCTTCCTGAACGTCTCATTCTGAAATCAAGATCTGATGGCTGCATCAAACCATTGTTTCTTTCAATACATGTAACACAGATAAAAGGCACCTTGCAATTTACTTTTTCAGTGAAATTAGTTCTGTGAAGTCATCCTTTGAGAAGTGAGAGACAATGTCTAATAGATACTACAAAATAAAACTTCCTACTAGATCCTTTTGATTTTAAAATATATATTTATATATTGCAGTACAAATTTCTACTAAAAATGAGCTTGATATATTTGTTGAATAAGTGCAAATTCCAGTAAAAATAGAACAAGAATGTTTACTTAGGGAAGTTTGAGTTAATGGGGTTGGGAATTTTTTTTTTTTTTTTAAATTGTTGAGCATATTACTTAAGTAAATGAATAAAAATTAAGAGTTGAATGGCTATCTCCTAGCTTCCCCAGTCAATGAGGGGGAAGGCCATTAACATTACTGTACATAGCATTTCAAGGTGGAGATCAGTTCAGGTGGGAACAGTTCAAGAACTGGGAACTGACTTAAGTGCTGTGTGATGGCTCCTGCCCTGATACAGTGACAGCTTTAATATATGGAACATAGTACTCTTTTTAGGGGGCTGAATAGGAGTTAAAATACAAGATAAAATTGCAGGAACATGTAAGGAGCGTAAAGCGAAGTGGACCATACATAGTTCTCTACATGTCTTTGGTTAGATAAGACAGTTTATGAGGTGTTTTCTGAGAGACTTCATCAGGAAAAAAAACAGATGGGGATGTTGGAAGCTCGCATGGAATAGATTACACTATTGAAAAGTTGAAAAGAAAATTGTGACTGAGCTAGGAGTGGACAAAGTCCGTCTACTGTTTTAATCAGTGATACAGAGCTACTGGCATGATTGACAACCAAAGATGAGCAGCGGCATCCAGAGCTTATCTGAATCATTAGGTGAGCAGAGATTTATTTGAAGTCATAAATTCCTATACTCCATTAGTCCAGTTTTACAGAGCAACTCTAGCAAAGTCAATGACTTCTAATAAGTATCAAGCTGTTATAGTACAATAAAGAATCAGGCCCTTTATTGTCCCTCACATTCATATAGTCAAGCAGGTGGGGGAGCTACCATGTTAAAGGTTGGAGAAAGTGTGGTTTGATGTGTGGGCTTTGGCACATGGCGAGCATTTTTGCAAGGAAGTATTTTACTGTAATTTAACTTTTATTGGAAAGCATGACACATCCTTTCCAGCTAATTGCTCTATTTCAGCTTTTAAAATGAACAGCTCTTTCTCTCATGTTTCAGCCCATATATTGTAATGATATTACTGTTACTGTTAAAGGTGACCGGAAAATGATTTTAAATGATTTGCTTCTTGCTTCTTCATTCATTTACAATGAATAAAAAAGCCTAAGAGATTCTGGACTATCTCTAAAGCATATTCTGCCCCCCTTCCCTCACTCCCCATTTCTATTTTTATTTTATATGTGCCACACTGTGGCTTTACTCAAGTTAGGACTGCATATGGTGTATCCCTAACAGCCATTTTAAGTTGAAGAAGTAGTAAAGACTTGTGGGACAAGTCTCAGATCTGTTCCATGATCTGCTACACAGGATCTTATGAGTATTGTGCTACTCAGGGGAAGCATCTGGCCTTCATCTCCTCTGCACTGGTCCTGAAACCCTGCAGTCATTCTACTCACTTGTTAAACTCTTCATTTACTGATTGAATATTTCAGTATGGATTTGCCTTAGAGAGAGGCCAAGAGGCGAAAGTTGTCATCAGAAGACCTGTAAGGCTCTGCTGAAGAGCAGGCAAGTGAAACACCCAGTTACAAACGTATCAACATCAGGAAAAAGAAAAAAAAAAAAAAGGCAAACTCAACTTATACTACAAGATAATACCTGTGAGCCTTATTAAGATTTTTTCCTTTTTCTTTTAGGAAGAGACTTGGATGCATTTCAAATGAGAAGAGGTGGATTCTAACTTTGCAGAGGGAAAAAAAAAACATCTACAATCCACAGTTTTAAAAACACTGCTATGCAAAGATGTTCTTTCCCCCAAAGCCAGGTCAGAGAAGCAGCTGCATCTGGGAATGGTGAGCACTCCTTAATCTTTCATTTTATGTGCAGAATAAAGAGATCAAATCAACTTCTAAAACACCTGAGCAATAGTTTCACTCTGCAAAGAAGAATAGAGTTCTCTTTTGCCTATCTGTTAAACTGAAGCATTTACAAGATGTAAAGTCCCTACTGGGAGTGTAATGTGAAAATCCACTCAGTGGTGCATGTTTCTTTAGGAAGTTAAAGTGCTAGCAACTTGATTAATTTAACTTATCTTTTCCCATCAACCCTAAAGTTGAGAACATACTGAAACATACAGTGAAAAACCTTTCTATAAAAGGATTTTATTCCCTGTAAAACCAAGTTAGATGACATAACAAACAGGTTAAAGTACCGAGGCAATTAACATGTTCAGTACAGTTGGTTCCACCAGTACAAACCCATGTAAAGATTTCAAAAAACAGTAAGAAAAGTTTATCTTTCTCAGAAGAAATTGCCATATCCTGTTCCCCAGTGTCCTTGTACCATTTTAAAAGACTTGTACCATTTTGAAAAGCAGTATCTTAATTTCAAAGCAACTATTCAGAGCAGCACAGCACTCAAAATAAGCAAAACCTTGAACAGCAATATTCCCCATGTGGGTTAGGATTGACAAAATTTAGGTGCTTGGCTCAAGAACAGGTCCTATTTGTAATGAGCTTATACTGTCACGACACAGTTTAAATCGTGCATCTTCTACAGCATGCCTCTTGACATTTTCTGGAGGGAAAATGGGGTTTTAGTTAGGCTTTTGATACTGTCCCATAACATTTTCATGGACTAACTGATGAGATATAGGCTAGATGAGTGGACAGTGAGATGGATTGAAACCAGCTGAACAGCTGGGAGCAAAGCATTGTCATCAGCTGTATGAAATTCAAATGGAGGCCAGTCACCAGCTGCATGTCTCAGAGTTCAGCAATTAGTTCATTGCTGTTTAAGATTTCATTAAATGACCTTGATGTTGGGACAGAACACACCCTCAGCAAGCTCACAAATGATACAGAACAGGGAGGAGTGGCTGATACACCATATGGGTATGCTGCCATTCAGAGGGACCTCAACATGATGAGGAAATGGGTCAAAAGGAGCCTCAATGTAAGTCTTGCACCTGGAAAGGAACTACCTCCATGAACTAGAACTGGCTGGGAGTCAACTGGCTGGAAAACAACTTTGAAGAAAGGGACCTGGAGATCCTGGTGGACAAACTGAACATGAGCCAGCAATGCACCTTCATGACATGGAGTCAATCCCTGTCCCAGAGGCACCACAGCAGGGCTGATGTTCAGCTCCTCACAGCCCTGCCTGCCATGAGCCCCAATGAGCCAGGCCCATGGTCTGGCATGGTGGCCACGCCCAGCCATTCCAGGGCTGTCCCTGACCCCAGGTCCCTTCACCAGGGCTGATCGTAATTTCCACTGAAGGCTGATGTCCCAACTCAGCCTCAGCTGTACCCGTAGAGGTGTTGGCCTTACTATACCCTGACAAGGTAGCAGAAAAACAAGTTTGCCTTTCAGCCCAGTTTTACATACCCACTTATACAGAGTTACCAGCTATGACATGACCATATCTAGACAAAAGGTGAATTTGCCTTCATCCTGAGTAGATTATTATGAAGATCAGCTAAATCTGCTTTTACTCTCATTTACATCAGGCCACATAGCAAAAAGCAAAACCCCCTTTAAATAGATTCTAAATATATTTACTGAGCATAAAACATCCTACAGTTTTTACCCCAGAAATCAATTCGTGAGCTATACTTGGAGGAGAAGTCAATGAAAAGGTGAATACGGGTGAAGAACAATTAGACTTCAATTAAGAAAATACAGAATGGAAGATGGAGAAGTATAACATCCTTTACAAGGTGTGTGACTTTTTTCTCCAAAATCAGTTCCTGCTCTTATGTTTCACCATATTTTTACTTCTGTGGGTAAGGTAGAAGCCAAAGTTTAACAGCAACTGCAAGTGCATCTAGAACTGTGTTATGCTACTGAAGAGCTCAAAACAAAGTTGATTAACTTTCTCCCCAAAATATCACAGAAGAAGGAAGGTATGACTGAACTGTTTAGGTCATGCAGTACTCAACTGTTAGAAAGAAGATGTGCATTCTCAATCCAAAGCACAACACTGCCTTGTGAGGAAATTCAGTTGCAAAGTTCTCTCCAAGTATTAGCTCACTGTTTGATAGTCTAGTAATATGCAGCAGCTCTGAATCTTATTTCTCTAATGAAAGGAGATGCTACAGTTCTCCAAGTCCTTGCACTGCTTTTAACGCCACACAGCCCCAACAAAGTCTGCAGCAGTGGTGTTTAAGGACTTTTTAAAAATTCCTTCTCTAAACGCTTCATAACTTTGATTCCACTTTTCTAAAACACAATAAAGTTTAAAAATACTTCCTATAGAGTAAAATTTAGAAGTAAACTACAGGTCATAAAAATGTTTCATTTCACCACAAAAACAAAAAGACACACGTGTTTTTTTTTACTGGATTCTTAAAAACCATGCATCTATTTTAAATGAAGCTAAGGTTCAGTTTAAGGTGAGAAAACTGAACATGTACATCATAAAATAACAGTTGAAGTTTATTAAGTACTTGAATTTTAATACAACTAAATTTCTAATTGAAAAAATCTGATAAGCTTTATTTCTGTAGTTTGTGATTTTGAAATCTAGGAATCTTCTGGAGACTATAGTAAGTTGCAAATTAGAAATAGTGGTGATTTAGTACTTCTTAACTGGTTAATGAATTACAAGCAGAACACATGCTGCCAAGCCCCTCCCTCTGCACAATTGCTGCACCTATTGACTACCACTAGGAAAATTCCCTCTTATCCTTACCAAAAAGAATAATAACTTATTCTTATTAATGATAACTTATTATTACAGTAGTAAAATAGAATAAAATCCTTCTATGCAACATATTGACGGGATTTACTGGAGATGGTGAATTCTGTTAACAATCATTTCCACTCTAGTCTGGTCCTTTTATGTTTCAGAGCCTCAGGGAAGGGGGATCTATTCATGATAGAGACTAAATAAAATTCTACAACCATTGAGATACTGTAGTGGGTCTGGCTGAGCTGGTTTTCCACATAGCAGCAGTTTTTGTGCTGGGAGCTAGAAGGGTGTTGATAACACACCCGTGTTGTGACTGCTGCTGAGCAGTGCTCGCACAGCACCAAGGCTCTTCCCAACATTCACCCACTGAGTGGGACGGGGTGGGAAAGACCTTGGGAGGGGACACAACCAGGACAGCTGACCCAAACTGACCAAAGGAATATTCCATACCAGATGACGTCTGCTCAGCTATAAAGCTAGGGAGAAGGAGAGGGGGGAGGGAGTAAGGGCGGGCACTGCTTTGTCCTCTGGAGCAACCGCTACGCATTTTGGAGCCCTGCTTCCTAGGAAGTGGCCAAACACCAGCTGCTGATGGGAAGTAGAGAATAAATCTTTGTTTTCCTTTGCTTCCATGTAGGGATTTTCTTTGCTTGCTTTTTTATCAGTAAACTGGTCTTGTTTTACTCACAAGGGTTTTGTTTTCCCATTTTATTCTCCTTCCCCTTTTGCTCTGCTGAGGAGGAAGGGGAGGGGGGGGTAGTGATAGAGCAGCTTGGTGGGCTCCTGGCGCTCAGCCAAGGTTAACCCACCACAAAAGGCAATACAGATATAACCAAAAAGAAAGCTTTCCCACAGATAAATTCTTCCAAACTTTGCTTTGGTTGTCATCAATACATGAATATATATCTGACATGATAGTCAGTTCATATGTTTACTTTTCTTACCTGACTGCAGTTAATGTTTCTTTGTTACCATTGCAGACAGTTGTATAACCATTTAGGTTGGAAAAAACCTTTAAGATCATCTAGTCCAAGCATAACCCTACTCTACCAAATCTGCCGCTAAACCATGTCTCTAAGCACCACGTATACATGGCTTTTAAACAGGGATTGTGATTCAGTCCCTTCCCTAAGCAGCTTGTTCCAGTGCCTGGCAATCCTTTCATTAAAAAACTTTTCCCTAATGTCCAACCTAAACATCTTCTTTCAATCTAGAAACCTCCACCAACTTTAAAAGGAATTTGAATGTGTAATTTAATGTAATAGCCTCTAGTAAAACAGTCCAGTTGCAGTCACCTTCTTGAAACCATGGTAAACTTTGAATCTTACTTTGAGTAACTTACACGGCCTTTTGAAATGTGATTTTGCAGTGATGGTAGCATTGATGCTATGAGCTATGTATTAAAAATTTATTATAGGCTCAGTTGGGGGAAAAAACATCTCCAATTCCCATTGGTCTCGTTGGAGTCCATTACTGAGAATGCTTTTCTTGGAGGCAAAGTCAGATGAAACAGTTCTGCCTTTCTGCCTTTCCCATGTTTTTTTGTAGCCCTGTATTGTTACCCTCTCAGTTATGCTTGTTTAACTTTTATAGAACTTCAAGGTCAGACAAATCAAGGAACTAGTCAAGGGTTTTAATGTCTGTATCAGCATAACTGAAGCCAGAGATGAAAGGATGGAAAGAAGGTGTACTGAGAGCCATCTTTGCCATTCAGTAACACGAGTGGACTACCATCAGATTTATTACTGGAATAAGTAACAGGCAGGTTACCTACTTACAGAAAAATGAGTTAAGATTTCTTCCATGATAAAGTTCAGGTAACTGAAATTTCATTCTCATATTTCCAAATTCTGATTTTAGTTTTACCTCTGCAAACCTGTGACAGCTCCATGCAAGAGCTAAAAAACATGCTTGACCTTCTTGGCCATCTCTCATTGTGTTGCAGTCATGTCTAAACATGAGCAGAAGATGTTACTGGCTTTCAAAGCCTTTCTCCCCTACTTTTGCTACTCTTTGTCCAAGCAATTAATAAATAGAGTACTTCCTATTTTAGAAAATAATCTAATCCTCGACAGGGCTGTTAGCCAAGTAAAACAACAGACAATCTGATATGGTATTCACATAAAAGCAAAAAACAATATAATTGACATTAGTGAAAAGTTATTTGTAAAAAATAAGTGTTCTAAATTCTTACTTCTTTCCTTGAAATATTTAAGTTTTGTTTGGAACTGTTAACCAGATTAGCTTTTCAAATGTTTTGTGTTCTACTGATTTATATTCAGACAAAAAATGAGCACGCACATTGATATATATATAATATAAATTTGTAGTCAAATCAAACAAGTTTATACCCAAATGCAATGCAGTCACATGCAAGTAATATATTTATTTATGAAGAATTGGAAATGTTATCCTAGAAAATTTTTTCTAAAGGACATAGAGACTAGCAGCTTAACATGAATTTGTACTGAACTGCCGTGGCAAAAATATGTGATATGATACTTTGATGTACAAGGAGAGTGACCAGGTTAAAGGACATTATGTTATCTCTCTGCCAAGTTGAGTAATGAAAACAGAAGTGTTACAGATAAGACCTGCTTTCCACATTTTTTAAAGACTGTAATTAAATCCTGAGGGTATGTCAAACCCCAGAAGTTAGCAGAGGGTAAGAAAAAGAGAAGCTTTTGGTTAAATTCTTCAGCTTTTGGTGGTGATATGTCTCATATATGCAGAACAAACATTACTTTTTGTGGATTAACCCCAGTCTCACGGCCAACCTCCACCCTTGGTCCCACAGAGCCACTCACTCACTCTGCCCACAGTGGAATGGAACAGAGAACTGGAAGGGTAAAAGTGAGAAAACTCAAGGGTTGAGATAAAGACAGTTTAATAGGTAAAGAAAAATATGTGCATGCAAGAAAAGTAAAATAAGGAATACATTCACCACTTACCCTCAGAAAGCAGATGTTCAGTCATCTTAAGGAAGGTGGTGTTCCATCAAGCATCATGGTTACTTGGGAAGAAAAACATTTTACCTCCAAACATAAGCCCTTTGTCCTTCTTCCCAGCTTTTATTGCTGAGCATGACATCTAACAGCAGGGAACACCTTTTTCACCAGTTTGGGTCAACTGTCCTGGCTGTGTCCCCTCTCAGCTTCTCGCCCACCCCCAGTCTAGATGACAGATGGGCAGCATGACAAATAGAAAAGGCCTTGGTGCTGTGTAAGTAGTGCTCAGCAATAGTATGTTATCAACACTGTCATGGTCATAAATCCCAAACATAGCACCAAACTACCATGAAGAAAATTAACTCTATCCCAGCCAAAACCCAGTACTTTTTTTTAAAAACAAGAAATACTGGATCACCACTATTACAGCAAATGCAGTGGGGAGTAGGAATAAACTAATTTGATTTCTAACAGCTTCTTTAAAAAAAACTACATGTGCTAAAACATTATAGAAGGATGTTTTTGTCTTGGAGAATCCTTATTCTGAATGTCACCATTATCTTGTATGAAGAAATTTGGTATCACACTTTCTTATGTCAATATTTGTACTGTTATTTTCTAGTAAGAGTCCTCCCCACAAATCTCAGTTTTTTACCAGGACCTACACAGCAGTTCGTGTTAAGTGAAACTGTGATGGGCCAGTGGAATTAGAGTTGATGTGTCAAAGACGCACTAAAGAAGTTTGGTTGGGGTTGAATTCAGGAGATTACTTTTGTGGTGATGCCAGGGTTGCAGGAGCAGGAAGATGGGGTCAGAAGTGGGGGCAGTCCTGTGGAGGGGGGTGGCAATTTCCTGGCACCAGGTTTGCCCTGCGAGAAGCCAGAGAGAGACAATTGTTTAAGGAAGATTTCAGAACACAGGCTGCACACTGCAGCCCACTGGCATTTCCAAGAAGATTCTGGAAGCACAGACTGTGCATGACATCTGATTAACATAGGAGCCTGAATGTCTGCTGGAGGTTGCCCATAGGACACGAATCAGAGCCCTGGGTAGCAGTGCCCCCAGGAACTGGATGTCTAGGCTGGTTGGACCAACACTGGACCCAGGACCGGTGATATCTTTCTTTCTTTCTCCTTTTTCTTTCTCCTAACACAAATAATTGTCAAGATTTGAATATATTGCACGGTTTGTGGATGTGGTATTTTGTCAATATTGCTATGAGCCCCTAAAATTATTTTCTTATTGTGCCGATACTGTTATGACCACCTAAAGTTATTTTCTTATCACACCAATAATAAATACATTATTTATAACAAATAAATATTTTTTAAAAAAATTAAATACCAACCCTCCATCCAACAGAAGGGCAAGGAGAGTCAGGAAGTGGCATTTTAGCTGCAAGCTAGGAGAGGTCTGAACAATGGCAAGCTGTGGTGGTCTGAGGAAGGCCTGAGCTTGACTGCTTTCCCTTTTTAGATGGATTGAAAGAACATAAGGATCTAGCAGGAATACCAACTCTCCACTCAACAGAAAGACAGGGTGGGTTGGGAAGTAATCAGCAGTAAGCCAGGTGAGGTCTAATTAGTGGCAAGCAGTAGTAGCCTGTGAAATGCCCAAACTTCACTATTCTTCCCTTCTAGATAAATTGAAAGAATATAAGATGCATCCTACTCCATTGGGAATGGTATGGGCTCACAACAGTTATCATGATCCCAAGGTACTGGCAAAAAGGATCAATGTATTGGCTAAAGAGCAGAAGTGGAGACCAGGAAAAGGGAAGGCAATGGTCTATGTGGTTTTAGGAGCTGCATGAGTGGCAGCACAGCAGCATAAATACATGACCCAGCATGTAGAATGGGAGATAATAGATTCCCTTCAAGATTTAGTAAAGGCTTTGCAGGGACAATTAAAAAATGAGATAAGAAGTCTCACCACTGAGGGAGTAAATAACCAGAGGCTACATACCACTTTGGTGGAGGCTTTGGAGTGAAACGGAATATTAAGGGAGCAATTAGATGAAGCCCACTTCCAAACAGAGGTAGAAAATACAGTTGCAGATCCTGATGAGGGAAAAGACTCAAAATACCCTCCTAAAGACTTGGAACATTAAAAAATAAATATTTTTGCTTGGGAGGAGGGAGGCCATAACATGACAACAAGAGCCTGCTCTCCCCCTTCAAAGTTCTTAAGGTAAAACCCTATGTGCTGCCTTTGGGAGTAAGGGAAGGAACCACCACAAGGATAGCAGGACAGTGAGAACAAGGGATTATTATCCCAATATACTCACATTTTAAATCCCCAGTGTGTCCAATCCGCAAAATATATGGAGAGTGGCAATTAGCACTTTATTATGAGAGATTAAATGCCAATACAGGTTCCTTAACAGCTGTGGTGCCTGAAGTGACCAAGCTGATTTTAACCACACAGGAATAGTCAGAAAAAGTAAGGAAATGGTACGCACAATGAAATCATTCTTTCCACATAAGTCAGGTAGAGAAGGGAGCACCATAAACACTCCAAATACAAGAATGACTCGATAATCAGGTGGACCAGGAACCTCCTCCCTCTTCTGTAAATCTTGCCACTCCATTTGAACCCCACCAAAAAAGGAAATAACAAACAGTAGCCTTGCATGCTGATTCTGGAAACCAGATAACAGAAGGGGAAGGAAATGCTCAAGTGGGAGAACTGGTAGCCATATGGAGCGTGATTTCTAGGGAAGCAGAGAGTAAAGAATCAGAGTTTCTTTACACCAATTCATATGCTGTTTTCACGGGATGTACCGAACGGCCTACATTTCAGGAACAAAACCAGTGGGAGGTAAATTGAATACCAGTGTGGCAACAAGAAAACTGGGAGGAAATTTTAAACATCACTAAATGAAAATCTTTTCCAGTAAGATGAGTGGTTGCACACCCGAAAGGAAATAATCCGGCTCACCCTTTGAATGATCAGATGGACTCGATGACTCACTTAGCAAAATTAACTGTAGAGGGTGAAGAGGAAAAGTGGAAATGCTTATTAGAATGGTTGCATGTAAAGTGAGGTCACTCAAGAAGCAAAGATTTATTTAAAGTGGCAGTGAGCACGGGATGGTCCATAACCAGGGAATTGTTCAACCCTCTTAGGGACCAACCCCTGCACCAGCAGGACAATCAGAGATCCTGGCATACCTGGCAGGTGGATTATATTGGACTTTTTTAATTTCTGAGGGTAAACATTAGGTACTGGTTGGGGCTGAAATAGTGTCAGGCCTAACCCAAGCAGAAGCTGCATCTTGAGTAACAGGGGAAAATACAGTAGAGGGCTTGAAGCAATGGTTTAGCTGCCCGCCTAAGCCCAAATAGATTCATTTGGACAATGGCAGCCACTTCTCTGCTGGGGCAGTTCAAAAGCGGGCATGGGATGAAGGAATCCCATGGCTCCTCCATACCCCAAACTTAAAGCAAGCCTTAAGGCCTCATGACAAATGGACAAATTAATGGTTGCCCCTAAATCACAAGGACGTGAAAACCCACTGTACTACCCGGGACAACCTGTCTTGGTAAAACTGCCTACAGTGGGACAAGTCCTATTAACTCTGAAAAACCTGAGTTAATATTTATGCCTGGGTAGCCACTGATGCCCATGACTATCAGATTAACACTCAATAGATTGTATCCCTCTTTTTAACTATCTACTTGAGTTGTATATATATTTGTATCACACTGTGGAATCTATGTTATTAATTTACCATTTGTGTTATTTGTGTACGGTTGTGGGTTATATATGTTATATATTGGAAAACCCACTGGGGAGCCTGTGCATTTTTCCTCCTTGCCATCCTGAGGGGAAGGTGGAGAGGAGGGGAAAGAACAACTCATCTCAGCAGAAAATAAATCCGTTTCTAAATGTATCCCCAACCCAGCTGGATAGTCCCCTATTTAATTGTTCTAGGATCATTAACTGCACTCATGACCCTGAAGACCCTTTAGAAACATGGTACCTTTTGGAGCTTAGAACCTTAATTAGGGATATGTGTATTTGTTGAGGGTACCTTTCTAAGACATTAAAAAATCAAGACACTCGATGTACATCTATTTACAGGTTCAAATATATAGGTAAATGTGGGATTCCTTTTACCCATAGACCAGAGAAAATAATGCCTCTCAAGGCTTACAGAAAAGTATACCTTCTCCCAAAAAGGGACCCTTATGATTGTGGGTCTGCCCCATTTGACCTAGTTTGGGGGGGTGTTTTGATGGAAAGTTCTATTAACATCAACACGCAGCATTTCATTGTGACATGGAGTCCAAATACCTGATTGTTATATCTGGGGTACGAAGGCAACCTTGATGTTAGAAAACATATTCACCCCTCTTATTACACTGAAAAGACATCAATTTGCCCTGGAAAATATAACTTGGCAAATGCATGGCCTGTCCAGCTGGACACACTATGCACTTTGGGAACTTAAACTTCAGGTCCAGTAAGTCTGAAAAATGGCACTGCAGAATTGATGGTCTTAGATATGTTATCGTTGAAGGAGCTAGAAGTATGTGATATGTTGAACCTGTCCAGCAAGGAGTGTTGTATCACCATCCACTATGCCACTATTTCAATTGAACAAAAGTGGGAGACAATGAAAAAAATTGTGGAAAAGACAGAAGAACTTTTCCAAGTGATGTGACCCAATGACTGGTTTGATGGAAGGAGCCCAGGATCATGGTTAACCTCTCTCCTGACATCCTTGGGACTCACAGGTTGGGGAAAAAGGCTTGTCAACATTGAACATTATGTTATTATGTGGATTTTTATTTTTAAAAATTGACCTTGCTGTTGTGTGATGTATGACTGTCCATTTGCTTTCTTCTACCTTTTCTCTCTCCTATCCTACTGTTTGACAATGCTAGAAGACCTGCACAACAACAACTCAGTCAAATGTTTGAGCCACGGGGTGAGGCCTTGTTTCAGCAGGGTTTCTGTTTAAGAACTATTCTTCCATTTTATGAATAGATACAATGAGTGAGTGACATGAGTTTCTTACAGGAATCATATGCTTAAAGGAACATTAACATATAAAAATACACAACTGTGTGAGTACATGATGGTAGACGGATCAAAACAGGTGGTATCAGCCTGGGATGACAGGGAGTAGTAAGGTTTAGACAGACAGAATTCAAAGTTGTGACCTTTTACTACTTTTTTCGTTTGTGTGCAAAGTAAGTCACTGAATGAATTGTTAGTAAGGCTAAAACTCAGCTACCACTTGTCTGGCAACAGTGCAAGTTCATTTAACTATCATTAGGGCTAAGCTGATGTTTGAGTTGATCCTTCAAGTGAAGAAAAATTAGTTACATGTATTTTACTTCAGAACAGGATGTAAAGCTCCCCTGATCTGAATTGCATAAGATGATTCCTCCTGTTGCAGTGTATCTGTGTATCTATGTAACTAAAGGGCTAGCTGGAGACTTGAATCTTAAGAAAATGGGCAGGTAGAAGCAGCAGCATGTGTTCATAAGCTATCCTCTCAGATTGTGGTGGGAATATTCCAACCAGCAGCTACCCTCAACAACAGTCTCTTGCTCACACCTCTACAGTGACATGGCAGACAGAACTCTAAGCCTCTCAGCCTCCTCTTCTCCAAACTAAACAATCCTAGTTCTCTCAGGCACTCCTTATAAGACATATTCTCCAGACCCCTCTCTAGCTTCATTGCCCTTCTCTGAACCTCCTCCAGCAGTTCAGTGTCCTTCTTATACTGTGGCACCCAAAACCGGACACAGTACTCAAGGTGTGTCCTCACGAGTACAAGGGCACAATCACCTCCCTACTCCTGCTGGTTACACCATTTCTGATACAGGCTAGTATGCTGTTGGTGTTCTTGGCCACCTGGGCACACTACTGGCTCATGTCCTGCTGGCTGTCCACCAGCACCCCCAGGTTCTTTTCCACCAGGCAGCTTTCCAGCCACACTTACCTAAGCCTGTAGCGTTGCCAGGGGGTGTTGTGACCGAAGTGCAGGACCCAGCACTTAGCTTTGTTAAACCTCATACAACTGGCCTTGGCCCATCTATCCAGCCTGTCCAGATCCCTTTGCGAAGCCTTCCTACTCTCAAGCAGATCAACACTCCCACTTAATTTCATGTCATCTGCAAATTTACTGAGGGTGCATTCGATCCCCTCATCCAAGTCATCGACAAAGATATTAAACAAGACCGGCCCCAAAACTGAGCCCTGGGTGACCCCGCTTGTGACTGGCCACCAACTGGATTTAACTCTGATCACCACAACGCTCTGGGCTCGTCCATCCAGCTCGTTTTCAAGCCAACAAAGTCTACACGTGTCTACACCATGAGCCATCAGCTTGTTTAACAGGATGCTCTGGAAGACGGTGTCAAATTCCTTACTGAAGTCCAGGTAGACAACATCCACCACTTTCCCTCATCCACGAGGCGGGTCACCTGGTCACAGAAAGAGATCAGGTTGGCCAAACAGGACCTGCCCTTTGTGAACCCATGTTGGCTAGGCCTGATTCCCTAATTGTCCTGCACTTGCCGTGTGAGCTATCCAAGATGAACCTCTCCATAATATTCCTCGGTACCGAGGTCAGACTAACAAGCCTGTAGTTCCCCAGATACTCCTTCCTGCCCTTCTCGTAGATGGGCATCACATCGGCAAGCTTCCAGTCATCCAGGACCTCGCCTGTTAACCAGGATCACTGATAAATGAGCATCCCTTCCTTCTCCTTTCACTGAGTTTTCACTACCGAGCATGTTATATGGTATGGAATATCCCTTTGGTTAGTTTGGGTCAGCTATCCCAGCTGAGTCTTGTGCACCTCCGGCCTACTCCCAGGTGGGACAGAGTGGGAGAAAGAAAAGGCCTTGATGCTGTGCAGACACTGCTTAGCAATAGCTGAAACACTGGTTTGTTACCATTATTGTTCTAGTCACAAATCCAAGACACAACACCATATAGGCTGCAGTAAAGAGAATTAACTCCATCCTAGCCAGAACCAGCATATGGCTGCACAGCTTTCTACCTTCCCTCCAGCTGTGAAAACAGAAGAGGGAGAGAGAGAGTGTGCTATGCAACTGCACAGCAGAAGCTAATCAGTTCCCAGCACCACAGAAGACAAACAGAAGGCAGAGGTTAATAACTGGAGCGAAGTTCTTTAGTACTCAAGTAAATGTACATTTACTTCAGGCTAATCAAATCTAAGAGGACTATCTGCTTTTCTGGTTAGCAACCACCTTGAAACAGAGGGCCTCAGTGACAAAGGAGTCACAGTTTATAACTGAACAAGAAGTTCAACTTTCAAGGCCCTAGTCTCTTCTGAGATGAACTAGGGCTGCAGGTCAGGCAAGGCAAACTCTTGAGTGCTCACTATGAAGGGTTTTGCAGACTCTGCTTGCTAAACCATCTGTGGGATCAGAGATTCCTGCATGACAAGCAGCACCAAGATATGACTGAGAAATATCCTTGCTGCTGTCAGAACTTGATGCTCATAAGCCAGTCTGCTTCATGCCATTTTGAAGTGTTGAGCACTTGGAAGTAGTGAACAGGGTTAACAGTCATTGAAGGTGGCAGTAGAGAATAACAAGAGTGGCAAAATGGCACTTTGGTACCTGCTTTAAGCTGTGCCCATATTAATCATTTGCATAACCTAGCACTTCCATGGTCTGTTTTGACTGACAATATCATCACTTCTACTCACAGTTAAGGAAACAGCCCTCTACTGTGGCTGCGCTGCATGCATTCAAAGGGTAAATTTGGAAGGAGAATCTAAGTCATCTTGATATCCCAAGTTCTGTCTTTTCTCACCCCAGAAACCTGCTGGAAGTTTCGCAAAGATTGAATTGTCTGTTTCGCAGAGAGCTAAGCTCTGAAACTGATCCTCTTACATACTATTAAAAAAATAAATTAAGACTGTTAATTGTTATGCTTAAATTGATACATGAGACAATATGTCATTCCTTTTTCCTTTGTCTTAAATGGCCAAAGCCTTCAGAATCCTAGCCATCAATAAGTTAATACATAAAAGTATAAGAGGAAGAGACATGAGAGTCACAGATTAGATGGGGATTTCCAAGAATTCTAGAATGCTGGAGGAAAAAAAATCCACAGCTGTCCCACCCCATTTTTATCCCCACACCCATTCTTTAATAACTTGGAAGTCTTCAACACTGGAAATACGAATATACCCATGACTTCACAAGTAAAACTTTTCTTTTTTAATTTCCATTTTCCATGTACACAAGGAACCTGGAATTCTGACAGGTACCAAAAAATGTAATCTTATTAATTTGATCTTAAGCTAAGTATATTTAAAATTATTTTTCAACAATTTCTGCAACGTGGTATAAAAATTATGGCATTGAGTGTTTTGCTTGTCAAATTAACTGAGGGTGGACCTTGAGCTGCTCCAAGCCACTGCAGTAGCACTGAAGTCAGTAGCGGGCTGTGACAATTCTGCACCAGTCACACACTCGTGAAAAGGGTTAATCTTATGCTATTTCTGGCCCAAATTATTATCAAAACTACATGAATCAAGCAAATTAAATTGGTACATGTGTGGATAAGCAAAGACTTAAAGCCAAAAAATGTGAGCTAGTATGTGAAAAGTGTTCCATTTGAGGGTTTAACTTCAGGAACATCTTTGCTAAAACTTCAGGGTATGACTGGAAAAAAAAACCAAACCAAAACAAAAAAACAGCTGGGTGTCAATGACTGTTTTTGGCAAAGTGCTGGGAGCAAAAATTTTGATGTGCCAGAACCTTAACAAAAGCATGGATCATGTTCAATGCCAGCCATTCATACTGTGACAGTTCAAGATGTGTATCTTTCCAGGAATGACTCTCATCCAGGCTGGCATACGAAAGAAAACTTTTGCTCTGCTTCAACCGTGTAAAAGCATTGGGGCTTCTCAACATTGCTGTCTGGAAACACAATTTCCCTTCAAACACTTGTTCTAGTTATTACCTTTCTGGTTACAGTGGAAATAAAACATTTGTGTTTCAGAAGGAATGATAGTGCTTGAATTTCTATTTAATTTTGAATGCTATGTGCAAGATTAATATGAAGATGTGCTTTGGTAGGTGGTTATAACTGTGGTATCTCGGTATATAAATTTTCCACTCACAACCAAGAAATTATCTTTCCCAATATATCCTTTAGTTTCTCTTTGATTTTGTGCAGTGAAGTATAACAGCTCTTTTCATGCTGATGTTTCCTGTATGGAAGGGTTTCAATAAGATGTAGACGTCTAAGTCACTCTTGGAGATGTAGCATCTTACATAATGGAAGAATTTAAAGCAACAGAAATACCCTTGGCTAGGTTAAACACCATGAATGAGTGAGGATATAGTGACTGGGTGAAACACCAAGGAACATCTAAGACCTCTCAGAAAAAAGCACAGAAGTTGCCTATGAAATGTACCAGTAGATGAAGCTGTCACTGTTGAGTACTTAGGATTTTAAACAGAGAGAGAGAAGCTGGTGAAAATTAACAGAAATGTGAAAAGCCTTGAATGGAAAGATCACATAATCAGCCTGGCTCAGGTCCTGTAGAGCATTCTGGAGATGAGTACATTCATATTAAAGATGAGCACCTTCATATTAAAGATGAGCTAGTGTGAGTTGAACTGGGAATTTTTTTGGTTAAAGAAATGTAATCTGAACCCTAGGTTTCCCAAAGCAAGGCATTGAATATCACAGAAATAAATAATTTAATTGATTGATATACCAGCAAGGTCAGCTCAAGCTGACCTCAGTTATTTCCCTGGGTTTTTTTAAGCCTCACAATCTATTACAGAAGCTGTTAGTGTGATGCCTGTTCATGCAACAATCATGTATCCTTTGTCCAATCAAATTATTTAACAGTTACTTGTCCTCTTCGATGGTTGGAGTTTTAGTGCAAGCAGCTTTACCTACTTAGAGTTTCATAATCTTTTTGTTCCATCTGCACCTGGAACACATCTGCACCTGGAACTCATCTGCCTTCTGCTGTCTACAGGTAGAATTGTCTCTTTCTTAATTTCTATGAATTATAGTTCATCTTCCTTTGATTATAAGATCGCTATAATACATATTGTTAAGCATACAATCTTCATTAATATTACTCATACAATCTAATTGCATTAGCCTTACTACAATATACCATGGTCATGCAAAACTACTCTCAGCCATTCTTGTGGCTAAGAAAGAGCTCAGCCTAAGTTCATCAATTTCTAGGGCACAGCTTGCAGCCTAATGTTCAGCAATCTTGCTACTAATACTACACAAGTTAGGTACTAGTGTTAACCAAAGCACATGATTCAAAAAGTCAAATTCAAGATTACTTTAGTTCCCCAAAGTTTTGGAATAATGATCACTGATAATTTTGTCACAATGATGTTAGTGGAGCTGGCTTTTATCTTATTTGCTAAGCTACGTGGCTGCTTAACATTGACATTCTGCTTATATCAAGAACAAAAGACTCTGGCTTCAGGTTTAGTTCACTGTTAAGTGACAGGGAGGCCAGTTAGGAAGACATTCAGTGGAATATAATACAATAAAGCTAGAAAATGAACTCTTAGAAGTAGAAAAATACGAATTTGTGAAAAAAGGAAGTCTGTGAAGAAATTTACTTTTTGCTGAAGACTGTAAACGTGTCAGATATTTAAAAGTGCTGGAAATAACGAAGAATGACATAAAGACATAGGACCAATACAAATGAAATAGAAGGAAGCCAATGTAAAACTTACCTACTATTCAGTTTAAGTTGTCATGGTTTAGACTCGACTGGGAGCTGACCAATATGTGGCTGCTTGCATATCCCACCCCTCCTCCCCTTGGTGGGATGGAAAGGAGAATAAGGAGAAAAACCACAAAACCCCACAGATTGAGATAAGGCTAATTTAACAGAACAATGAAAGAGGAGAAGAAACAACAATAACAATAATAATAATGAAACAATATATAAAGTGAATGATACAGAATGAACCCAACCACCTAAGGCTGCACCAGCACCGGGGGCCTGCACCAGAGACTATACCTTGCCTGGCCCATCCTCCACCCTTATATAGAAGGCATGATGTCTGTATGGTATCAAATATCCCATTGCCTGGTTTGGTTGTCTATTCTGGCTGTGGCCCCCTCCTAACTTGTGGTGAAAATTAATCCTCTTCTACCCGAACCCAGAACAGTTTATGTTGATTTCGAAGCAAATTCTATACCAGCTTCTTTCCAAAGTTCAACAACAAGAAATTCTGAAATAATAATAATCCAAAAAAAGCGTTAAAAAGACTGAGAGCAATCAAAACTTTTCATTTACTTACTCATTACTGCCTCCCCCACCCCAAACAAGTGCGACAGGGGAGAGAATAGAAAGACTGAAACAAAAAAATCATGGATAGAGATACAGCCAGTTTAATAGGTGAAGGAAAGAGAAAAAACCTACCAAATAATGCAAACCAATCCTTCACCATCTCCCACAAGCAGACAGATGTCCAGGCAGTCTCCAAGTAATAGCCACCTTGGAAGCCAAAGGACCCCATGCCTTTCTTCATATACCCTATTTTTCATGCTGACTATGGCATTATATGGTATGGAATATTCCTTTGGCAAATTTAGGTCAGCTCTCCCAAAAACCTCTCCCAACCCCCTGCTTTCCTTATTCTCTGTACAGAATAGAAAGGAGAAACCGTTGATTCTGTGCAAGCACTGTTCAGGAATAGTCAAAATACTGGTGTTTTATCAATACTCTTCCAGCCACAAATCCAAACCACAGCACCACAGGGGCTACTATGAAGACAGTTAATATCAGCCAGAGTAAGTACAGTCTTAGAACAGCTTTCCAATTTTCCAGGCCACTGACTAACTGCATATTACCCATCTACCCCATCTTTTCGGTTTCCAGCAAATAAACACATCCCCTACTGTTTGTTATGATCACAAATAGGCTTTTTTTGAAGAAGGTGTCTTATGTTCACCATTTATAGAGTTATTTGTGATCTTTCAAGACCTGACTAAAGAAATTTACTAAGTTAGATTTGTTTCAAGTAACATTTGTTCCTTCCAGAGCTGATACTTGGTTGAAGAAACATCAGATAGCCACAATATTGGAATGCACAAGTGCTGGAATAAAATAAAAACTAACTTTCATGTTTACTTTTGTCTCTGTCATAAAGATGTAATAATGGAGATGGAAACCGTTACCATCCATATAGCAGCCATTACCTACTCAAATAGCTTTGACACTTCCCAGTACCCAGGGCTGCTGAAAAGAGAAGCCGGGGAGCTGTTACCTATTAGAGATCTGGGACTGGTAAATGTGTGCGGGGGGAACTTCCATGCTGTGCAAATTAGTACTGAAATTACTTTGGCCTCTTATAGTTACTGTTTATCCAATGTTCTTTGCTGTTTTTCTATCAACTGAAATGAATGGTAATTCAGCAAAACATCGATAACAGACTTGTATTCTTATGTGTTCCACAGCTGAGCTTTATTAAAAGCTTTAATTTAAAGCTCCACCATGGGAAGTCTCACAGAGCTAAAATACGATGTCTCCTAAGAGCTTTTGATTTAAAACCCAGGTCAGGTCTCATGAGCACTATTCCTTTTTTTTTCAAAGTTTGGGGCATTTTGGGTTTTGTGTGTGTGTGTCTTCATCCGTTCCAATAATGTATTAAAACAGCATTGAAGTTTCTTTTGAAAAATAACAGTGCGCAAAACTAAATTTTTTAATGGGCTGGGTTTTGAACGCATGTCAGATATGAGATTCCTGCAATCAAGTTACAGGCTGCTGCAGGCAGCTATACTACTTAGTATGGAGGATATTTTTCTTAAGAGGAGAGTAAGAATAAGAAATAAAATATTGAAAAACCAAAACCCAATAGTCCTGTCTTATTGTAAACAGGGCTTTCCATAAGTAAAAAAAAAAAAAATAGCATGGCAAAACTTGGTGGAGCACTATACTGAAGTAATATGTCAGGTAACAACTGAAATCGCTGTACAGATATAGTAAAAGTTCAGCTATAGCCAGGAAATCCTAAGCAGTTTCTCTAACTTAGGGCAAAAATGTATTCTAGTACCAATGGCTTCATGTATTGTATTATCTGTATTCCCTGTGGAATACTGCTGCAAACAACAGCTTTCCTCATGGGGAGAGAAAGAATAACTTTGGGAAGGGGAGGTAGGGGCTCACCAAACTCGGGGCTGACTGTGGTTTATTCACTGCTATAGAGATGGATGCAATTTACAGAAGGAGGTGAGAAAGTCACTTGGTAATAAAGCTATTTCATTTCATTCTGTTTCTGGGTTCTTACAGACAGAGAAACAGAAGGTCCCTTTATCAGCATGGGAAAGGTGCACCCTTGCCTGTGGATTTATAAGGTGGAATAGGCCTTCCTTTTGAGGACAATTTCCTCTAATACTTAAAAGCTGGTAGGCCAATAGGCCATTCCATGATTCTGTAGGTCCATTAGAGTGGAAATAGTTAAAGAAGTGATTAATTTGCAGTTTGATTAGATAGTTTGATTACAACTTGCTTAATTTTTCTGGAGGCTCTGGCATTGCGTAAATAAGAGGTCACCAAATCTTCACACCCACCACTCCCTCCAAAGCAGAGAAGAGGTAACAGACAATCCAAGCAGATTCTCTGTTGTCTTGTAATTGAAGCAGCAGCCTAGGTTTCAGTCTTTTCATAATTCATCACCTTTTATTCACTTTGTATGCATATAAAAATGGGTATCTACTGTAATACACATACTATTGATCTGAGTATTACCATGTTCTTAAATCTTTTTACTTCTCTATTAACACTGGGTCTTGAAATCTCAAGGTCAGGCTTTGTGGCCGAACTGAGATTAATTCAAGCAGTTTGCTCACAGCAGATCAACTACGATATTCATTCACTATAAAAGTTTGTATTCAAAGAGCATTAAAGCTATAAATTAAATGAATGGGTTCCAATATACTCATAATTAGACTTCCCATTGCATGTGTATCTTGGGCGCAGCTGTACAGTGTGACAGAAAATGACATTGGTGTATTAAAAGCAGGGTGAAAACCACGGCACTGTGGAAATGGTTCAACAGGGGATAACAGTAGAAACACCACAGGCATTTTTCTAAAGGGAAAAATGCATTTTTGTGTGTCACTATGAATTACAATAAATAATGAGTCCTAGATGATAGGATTCAGAGTTGTGGTTCAAGTATGCTGACTTCTATTGCTGTTACTGCTCTGTTGGGTGAGCTACCAGCGTGCTTTGTCATTCTGTGCCTCCATTTCCCTGTCCATTGAATGAAGTTACAGTATTTTTCCAGAACTTTGTAAATCTCTAGCAGACAGCTATTTCTCACCTATCAAAACTCACTTTTCCACCAAATGTGAAGGGATCTTCCAAAAAGATGGAAAAAAGAAGAAAAAAAAGAGGAAAATAACTTTTGTAAAATTTAATCTACTAGTTCTAGGCAGAAACTATCCTTCTCCTTTTTTTTTTGCTTTTTGCTTTTGGATCTTATTATTGGTTTGTGTCAACTGTGGTTTTTTGTGCTGTTAACTGAATGCAAATTGCTTCTGTGTTTTAATATCTTTCTTGAAGCCAGAAGAAACCAGAGCATACATTTTATGTAAAATGATAATTTCTTCACAGAAATAGTTTCAGTTGTAATTTCCTTGAGCTATTCAGAGCAACGTTCAGTATCTTCTGTTAAACATAAATAAGACATTTTCTCTGCCTTCGCCTCATGCAGTGAAGACCCAGTATCATAAGCAGTAGATGTAATTCAGTAAATGTGAAATTCATATCTGATAAGGTATGAGGTAGAATTAAGAACAAAGCACTAGCTTTTGTTTCTGTCAATGAAAGCTCAAGCAACTAGAAAGATTTAGAGAGCTTCACCAAGACTGCAGATTCCTTCCTCAAAATTTCCGAAGCAAAATACACACCAACAGGATCACAAACAGAGTAATACAATGGTCTCCCTGTTTGTATCTCCATGCCAGCTAAACTTGAATAAATTGCATCTATCAAGTTATGGACAGCAGCTTTACATATGCTCTATCAGTGTTACCTTTGAATATGAGTCTCATTGTTTTTAAACCTTTTTTTGTGCCATTCCATACCATTTTCAATGTGAGGTTGTTTCATAACTCCTACACACAAAAACAGTCTGTTTGAAGTACAACCCTGGACTTCTGCAGGGCTAACTTTGCACTCTTCAAAGACCTACTTAGAGGAATCCCATGGGCTATGACTCTAGAGAGTAAAGGAGCCCAAGAAAGTTGGTCAGTTTTAAATACCACTTCCTCCAAGCCCAAGATAGGTGTGTTCTCTTGAGTGAAATTCAGGCAGACATGCTAGGAGACCTTCATGGATGAGCATGGAGCTTCTGAAGGAAATCTCATGGAAGAAAGAAATTTACAGTTCGTGGAAGAAGGGACTTGTCACTTGGGAGAACT
>JAVSBS010015229.1:9683-24230 GCA_033124195.1 Coracias cyanogaster | reverse complement strand
TAGTTTTATTTTCACAAATTTTTTTATTTCTTAAAACAGAAAGCATTGTTTATGTTTTTATGGAGAAACTGTATTTTTCCTGTGATCTGTTCATAGAAATACTTTCATAACCATTAAATCAACTGATTATCCTTACTGTATCTGGATCCAGGTCTTGCAGTCTCAATTTACTTTCCACTACCAAGAGTCCTTTCAGCTGAGCGTATATCTTTTGCTAAGCATGTCCTTTGATACATATTATAATTTAGCTGTACTATGATCTAAATGTTTAGTTTAATTTACCTAATGTTAACTTTTTTAAAAACAGATAATAATATGTCATTCTTAGACCATAAACTAATATTGCATTGAGAAAGCACCTAAGATAAAGCTGCTATTTTTAAAGAAAAATAATTAACTTAGTTGTGTTCTTTACCTAATGAATAGGGTGAGGATAGTCTTTCAGAATTTATAATGTTTGGAAAAGCATTCACAAGTTATAAAGAAATAGCATTTTCCAATACATTGGTTGCTAGCTCATCTACTTTCTTCTTTGTTAAGTTAATGCACAACACAAAATAAGTTCAACTGGAATTAAAATAGTCCATAATTTCAGTATCAAAATCTTCAACTTGTTAAAGACTGTTCATACTTTGTATGGATCTACCTTTTTTTTTTTTGCTTCAATGGAGGTCCAAAAGCCTATCCTGTCTGCACATAATCTTCCACTAAACGGAAAATCAATAGCCAGCTCAATGCATGACCTGATCAGAGCAACAGACTTGTTCCCCACAATGAGGTGTTTGAGAAGCAAAGTTATGTGTTTCAGTCTGAACACAGAGGAGGGCTCTGATACATATGGGCACAGCCCCCACATCTCACAACTGGGCTCATAAAGCTACCAGTGACAAAAATGTTCTCAATATTTTGTTCACCAGCCCCTGGGAATCTTCATCATTTATCTGTTGCAAGTGACCATTAACATTAATCTCATAAATGCTACAGAAATCTAACTATATTACAGTTCTTAACAGGATGCACACACTCTCAAAAAAAAAAAAAAAATTAAAAAAATCATACCACACAGGCACGCAAATGGAAAGTTAAAAAACAAACCAGTGACACTGACATTCACTAGAGCTGATAAAAAAATTGAGAAGGATTAGAAATATTTTCATACATTTTCAAGCTAACTTATTTCTGAAAGACCTCTTCTGCTTTTATAATTTGCTCCTGTAACTCTTCTTTCACTCTCCCTTTCATTCTGCTGCTGAGAAGAGGCACAGTACAGAGAAGGCAAAGACAAAGATGGGAGAATAATAGGACAAAATTAAAATTTTAAAATCCTAGAAATTACTTTATAAACATTTTTATCTAATTCTGAAGTAGTAAGGGAAGCAGTAAAGTAGAATTCAACACTAGCTTATTTGCCATGCATCTTAGCCTTTGTATTAGGGTTCTTTCCCTTTTATTGTATTACAAAAGAGTTCTGTTTGATGTATCTTTCTCCACACAACAGCTGTACAAGTTTTGATTTCTTATTCATTTACAGTTGTCCTGGTTTTGGCTGGTATAGAGCTAATTTTCCTTCTTAGTAGCTAGAATGGTGCCAATGGATTCAGTACGGGAATTGGTGTTGGAAGAATGTTGATAATATACTGATGTTTTTAGCTGTTCCTCAAGGACTTTTTACATTGCCCATGTTTTGCCAGTGCGTGGGTGCACAAGAAGCTGGGAGGGAGCATAGCCAGGATAGCTGACCCGAAGGGTTCATGACATTGTATGGTATGGAATACCTCTAGCCAAAGGGATATTCCACACCCTAGAATGCCATGTTCATTATATAAACTGAGGGAGATGGCTTAGAGTTGAGGATCACTGCCTGGGAACTGGCTGGGCATTAGTCAGTGGGTGATAAGCAATTGCATTGTGCACCACTTGTCTTTTCTTAAGTTTTATTTCTCTCTCTTTTTATTATATTCCTTTTCATGACTATTACTATTATTATATTTAATTTTATTTTAGTTATTAACCTGTTCTTATCTCAACCCACAACTTTTACCTTTTTTCTCAATTCTCCTCCCCAGGTAGGAGGAGTGAGCAAAAGCCACCTGGTGTTTAGTTGCTGGCTGGGGTTAAACCACAACAACAGTGTATAATAATCAGATTTAAAGGAGAAGCTGGGAGAAGCAAATGAGAAAAGCAAAAATGCTCTAGTTCTGTAGCTCATCTGCTATCAGAGCACAGCTGTCAGTCTTGCATAGTCTCCCAAATGTATTGGTATTAAAGCTTTTGCTGATACTCTCCTAGAAAAATGATAAAATGAAGAATTCTTTTCTCCACTCTTGAAGAAAAATTTTTTCAACCCCTTACAAGGGGACCCATAAGTGGCATCTTAAATCTAGCACACAGTGTATCACAACCAGAGCTATGATTCCCCAAAATACAAATAATTATCTATTTTACATTCCACCCACTGTGCAGCAGCTCTACAGCACATCCCACAGAATCCTGCATCTAGGTTAGCCCATCAACTACATTCAAGTTTCAAATATTACAGATATTTAGGTGAGAAGGTAGAGTGAGGTCTTAAAAGATTCTACATTATTCATTACATTAGTAACTTTTAATCAAGGAACTCATCAAGGAAGTCAGGCAAAGCTAGTCTGGTCAACCTGATACTGATTAGCCCATGGATGTGTTATCATGCACTTTCTCAAGAGGCTTTGTTTGAATCTCAGAGCAAAATTAGCAGTGAACCTCCCGTGTCCTTTTTCCTCCCCCCATTCAAAGCTCAAGCTAGCAATGTGATTAGAAAATGAAATGCAAATACTCCTGAAGAAACAAGATGAAAGGAACAATTCCATGATTTCTCACTGACATCAGCAGGCCTACACAGAATGCTGCAGTTACCATGGATTAGGTCAGCAAAGCTAGGTACAAGTGGTGGATCTTTGACAGGCAAAACTTCTGTTTAGATAATTTCATTCTACATAAGCACAGACACATTGCAGACCACAAGAGTTTCTCTCTCTAGGCATCTTGCAGGTATTGACTATATCTGACTACATACATTTTAAATTTTAATCATATTTATTGGAATAAACCTCTTCAAACCATGATTATTTAAAACACAATCCATACAAGAATATTATGAAATTATCTCATGACAGTTCTACAAAAGAAATCCTTTCAGCAATATTTAGTAGTGTAAAAAAGGTAAGGAAATTGGAAAGGTAAAAATTCCTGGCTGAAGCAAAGCTTCAGTGTTCTGGCTGTAGTTTAGCAGGGTTCAGACATTACTATTTCTGCTTACCTGCTTGCCACTGCTTCCTTCTCAAGCTACCGCTCCATCCTAATAACCTGGCATAATTAGAGGTACAGTTGCTCCCTGACCTATCTGATCAAGCTGGCAGAGCTGAACATACATATTTCTAATAGTGAGGCTGACAGGAAAGAAGTATGCATCCAGATATCTTAATGTATCAAGGCAGAGATTTGGCAGCAACTTACCCACACTCAGCTACAACCACAGCAGAACACCTGACTCTAGTCTTGGAGAAAATAATGCAACTATCCTGCCAGTCACAGCAGTCTCTGATCAAAGGCCCACCTTCAATGCAGCACACCTGTGTAACTTTGATTCAGGCTTCTGTAAAAAGCTTCTAAATGGCAGGCAAGACTGGTGAGAAAACAAATAGAGTAGAGCCACACCAGGTAAGAAAGTTAAAATCAAAGACAAGAGTGCTGTGACAGAGGTGGTCAAGGATTCCAGAGCAAAAACTAACACAAATGGTACAAAATGCTACAGAAAAAAAGCAAGTACTTGGAAAACTGCTCCTCAGCAGCAGCAATGTTCAGCCTGTCCCAGGGATCACTGGAGACCAATTGGCCCCTCTGATTGATGGTTGCCAGGCCAAATAGACTTGTCAGTATCGAAGGGAGGCAAGCATATTGATAAATAACCAGAATCTCATAAACACCTGTTAGATAATAATTAATTACTGTATCCAATGACAATTATCACTTTGTATTCTTAAACTGTGAAGATCTTCTCTGAACACAGTAAAACATTTTTAAGAAAGCAGATAGGAAGGGTAACAATAGATAAGTTACAGTTATCACTTGTACCTCTCCAGCTGTGAGGCTGCCTAATGTAAACTGGGTTAAATACGGCAGTATCAACCACACTTCATAGTTTGAACAATGAGGTTGAAAACTGTTTCAATATCATCAAAAACTAGCAGCCTAGATAGATAAAGTGGTAGCTTTACTTGAGAATTTCTTTCCTCTTTTGGACTGTTGGAAATATGTTCAATTTTTCAATTACAGTATACATGAGCACTCATGATGAGGCAAGAAGCTATATATTTGGAGTTATAATTCAAAAGGGTTTTTTCACATCTACAAGTTGCTGCATCTTTCAGACATACTGTAAGAGAGAAAAAAAAAACCCTGACCTACGAAAACACCCCCCACTTATTTGACCACCTATTTTTTATATTCCAGAAATATATATTGCACCAAACAGAAACAATCACAAATTTCACTAATACTTAGGAGTTTGAGAGGTGCTGAGAACAGTAATGCTTGTTCCAGAAGCCACTGTCAGTCATTCAAAGCAAGACAAATCCATTTCAGTAACCAAGAAAACCACAGATTTGTAGAGCTTTGGCTAAATCTATTTGATTAGGATTGCTCAAGACAGAAAGCTGGACCATATACACGTCATGCAATTTGAGTACTTGGCTCCATCCCCACTAGTACTTAAAGCATCTGCTACTGAAAGCTCTCAGCATCCACAGAAGTCAGTCTCCCTCACTCTCAGGATGATAGCTCCTTTGGTACCCTTTTGTTCTTCCTGAGACAGCACAAGGAACCATGTTTTCCTGATGCAGAATACCACATCCATTTTTCCTACTCTCCTTCCTGCTTTTCACTCTCTCCCCTTTGTCCCTATGTCTATATCCCTGTATCACCTATGAGTAGAACTGCAAGATAATGCAGGAACAAAGAAAACAACTTTAAAAGGCCTTAGTTAGTGCTTTCATCCCTCATCCTCTCCTCCCTGCCCCTTGGATATTTAAATAGTTGTATGTTCTGCTTAACTCTGTTGCCAGTGGTTATCTCTGTCTCTCACTGTCAATGACTTTCACAACAGGAAAAAAAAATCAGCTTTCAAATATGAAAGACTGATAAAGTACATAGAGTACTTTTACTTCCTTTTATTCTACAATACTTCCCTTCTTTAAAGACATGAAACCTGCTTGCTCTAAATGTAAATCTTAAATGATACAAACAGGTCATTCTTTCACCTTTCAGATGAAGTATTAAGTACACTAAAGATACAAGGCATGTATTCCTTCCCTTTTTTATTTCAGTGCTTTAAGTGTTTCTCAAGATAAAGCTATAAGGTTTTACTCCTCTAGGAATTTTTTTGTATGCTGAGAGAAAATAAAATTTATGTAATATTTACCCCAAATTAACTGTAATAACATGGTCTAAATAAAGACTTTCACAGCAGTCTATCACAAATGAGAACTATTTAGAGTATTTTATGTGCTACACTGTGATTCTAAATTCTTCCCCAATTTGCAGAAACAAAGCAAACAAACTGCATAGACTTTTAACTTATGAAACCCTATCTGAAGGAATACAGATCTAACTTTGTCACAGTACACCACCATAGAGGTCCAAACTGAGCCTAGACTGCACACTGGATCCACAAAATAGCACACAAGAAACCAGTGGGCTAGGATCACCTCTAGCACATCTGATCACCTGGCACAAAGCAGAAGGTAACACCTTTACAGCTGGTCTGACAAAGAAATAGCCTTTGGCACACATCTAGAGCACTACCTCAACTTGTAAATGCTTTTGGTAGCAGAGGTAATTTATAGGTTGTTTTCATCTGAGTTGTCAAACATGAAAACATTGTACTTACACAACTTCTAAAATGGTGTAGGACACATAGTTATTAAAGATACAAAAGTAGACAGATATATGGAGGAAGAAAAGGATGCCTCCACATACCTTCCTCTACACAGAGAGGAAACCTCCTCCAAGCCATTCATGTCACATTTATATCTATGGCATGTTATATATCAGGTGTGCTAAACCACCTTAAACCACTGTCTCCTCTCCCTTTTCAACACCTTTCTTCTAATGACATATCCTTCCCATTCTCTTATCCTGCCCTCTCATTTTGTACATATGCACCGTATTTCTGAATTGTCATTAAGTTTTTGATATCAAGCTTCAGCTGCTCCCCTGGGTCTCTCAAGTGTAAAAGTCCATATACTCCATTACAAGTCCCTCAGACTCCCCCACAGTTCTTGCTTGTCAGCATCCATCCATCCATCCTAAACCAATCCAAGATTTTTATTCCTCATTGCCCAGCAAGCTTCTGGCATCAAGGCAGAAATGCCACGTTGTCCTTGTACACCAAGTGCTCCCTGGTCTTCATTTTCATACCCTCTGTGTAGACAGAGACTGTAGAGATTGGGATTTCCCTGGACAAGCTTATCTTCCAAAGCCCAGCTACCCACAGCTGCTTTGCATAACTGGCATACCTAGACTTCTCCAAGAAAGAGAGAGAGCATTTCTCTGCAAAAGATGCCAGCATCGCTGCCAAGATGAATGCACACTTTGGCTACCACTGAATAGCTGGAAGACACCCTTTCCCAGCCAAACGTCACTTCAGCTGAAACACCTAACAAGTCACAGCTTCTGGTGTTCATCTTCTATTGCCCTAGTATCAGGCTGGCAAAATAAACTGGCTGCAAGAGACATATTTTTCCTGAGGAGTATGAGAGAAAAGCAAAAAAAAAATGGACATAGAAGAACTAAGAGACACTGGTTGGACAGTAGAAGAAACAGAAAGGCCAAAACCAGATTTGTCCTGGAGTTTCTCATTGCTTCTTCAAGTTACAGTCCACATTTCCTTCCCACAGGGTATCTACAAATTGTTCTTGTTCTCTTCTACTCTGTTGAATATACTCCAAGATAGCAAGGAGGACATGCTCATGTGTGCATATGCACCCAAAAGGAGTATTTCAGGATAAAAACTGAAACATGAACTCTCCTTCACAACATGGCAGTTATCGTCACAGACTAATGCATTGCTTAGAAATGTAGATTGTCTGTGCAAAACCAATTCATGTGAAAACTAAAGTGCTATGTACAACCCAAAGGTACATGCCATAACATCACCCATAATCAACAGGCAGAAGCATAATGCATTAGTTGTAGTGTTTTATGGAAGAAGTGACTGGGAAGATACTCAGGGAGCACTCAGAATAAGCATGTCAGTGCTGTGCTCAGTGGATGAAAAAAAAAATGTATGGGCTCAAAGTGACAACACACAGGGCCCTTTTGCATCCTTCTCATTTCAGGAACACTCAAGTTTTAAAAAATATTCTGGGTTTATTCCCAAGTACATGAGTCTATGAACCACAACAACAGAGGAATATTTTACATAAAATATTTCAAAATAGTCATAGACAGCAATACAGAGTTTAGATGCTAATCTCATAATTTATATCGGCAGGGTCTCCAAGGTCTCTTAACTGACTTTTTAAAAAATAAAAATTAAGCCACTTTGTGAAATCTTAATTTATGTAGCAGTGAGTTCTCTTCCTGAGTTAAGTCCAGCTTCCTCTAGAGCCACATTTCCTCTAGAGTCAGACATGTATTTCCTACAGGTGTCTCTGGGAGCCATCTGTATGCTTTAGTAAATAGCATTGGGGGTTACCTGATACCTCAAGAGACGAAGCAGCAGAGTGCTAAATCTATACAGAACAGTTGCTGTACCACAGAAGCAAAGGCCAAGTTTAACACTGAAAATCCAGTTGGTAGCTAAGCCACATTGTGTTCTATTCTGCAACCCCATAGCCTTGCTGCCTCTTTGCCAAGTCACGGTGAGACCACTGAAAACCAGAACAGAATTGTCATGCATATCATCTTTGCAGATATCAGTTATGGATGCTGCTATCATCTTTCTGACTTTTCATTTACTCACTTGGGAAAAAATAGGAGAAATAAACACACTCTAAGTAGTCAGTTCATAACAGAAATAGACATTTATGACATCTCATAAAATCATTATGTGATTTCCCAACTTGAAACTTAGATGCCAATTTCACCTGAACTAAGCCAAGTGAAGGCAATGCCATAAACCCACTAGCTCAGAATTCCACTGCTGCTAGTATCAGCACAAGTTCAAGGCTGGGGCACAGTGGGGGGACGTGGGGGTTGGGAATCAAGTAAGTAAAATAATCTCAAGTTTCAGAGATCTTTTTCCCTTGGAAGTAGGTCTCATGGGTAGTTCATGTTACAGCACAGGTCTTACCAAAGATAAAATTGAAACTGAAGCCCACAAATCAGTCAAAACCTCTTTTGCTAAATCTTGAAAGGTAGTGGTAACACAAAGAAAACCTTAGTCATCACCACATGGTAATTTATATCCAGGCAGCCTAAAATGTAATTGTTCTCAATGCTCCAGTATGAAATAAGTATTGCATGCAAGGGCTTATTGTTTAAGAATCATTTATTAAAATTGCTTAGGCACTGTAGTGCATGAATGTCAAGCTCTCATCTGTGCATTTTATTTTGTCTCCTTCTGATAGATGGCTGGTTCCTCATAGTAAAGAAGCCTTTTTTCTTTTCATTTTTTTTTTTTTAAATCCTAATTCACTTATTAAATCTTTAACTTGGTTTTCATTCACATGCAGATTTTGTACATTTCTTGAAATATGAGCCATCTAATCTTGTTGAAGTATTAATGGCTCATGTGGCTGCCCCAGTAGTCCATGAAATGGGTGATCTACATTGAAAACAAGGAGAACTATGAAGAATGGAGAGTTTTGTCATCTAGATCAACAGGGGATTAGCAGTGCCATTCAACCTTTTTACAGTGTGGCTTTGAGTAAACAGATATACTTTGGGAATGATACATGCTCTTTGATTAAGAGAGTACTGAGATATCCTTCATATTATTTTCAGAGGGCAGTGGACTGAAATGTTTCCAGTGAGAGATTTTGTGAAGAGATCAAAAGGAAATTCTTGAGTTTTTAAATCAGTCCTTGAAGTACGATTAAGTTACTAGAGATTCTTTGGGGAGCTCTTCTAAGGATTTTTTTTTAAAAGTCATTCCAGCATAAACATGGCATTATGAGTGGATTAGGTGAGTGTTCTTTTGCAGATAAATAAACAAGCATAACAATCTCCAGTTACCCTTAGACAGAAGGAAAAACCCATTCCTCATTGTGTTCGTACATACGCAGGAAGTCATTAGGTCTCATAGTTCATTCCATCTACAGTGTAATTTAGCATAACCTCTGACTACTAGACTATTCTGAAGGTTGTTTATTGCAGAAAGAGGCAGTGTATCAAGTGTGGGATTCACTAGAGCTACAGCATGAGAGATATCATAAAGACCCTTTTAAATAACATGCTGAAATCTGAAGGACATTGCTTATCGAAAGAAAATACTTTTATTCAATTCCTTTTAAATTAGAAACTATCAAGATTTCCAAGAACCCAGACCCTTTCACGACACCAAAGACAAATCTCCTGCAGTAGTCAATGAATACAAGATCAAAAGCAGTTGCAGCTGGTATGCTAGGCCATGGGCTGATAAACTTCAACAGTTATCTAGACAAAACATTGCTTTAATTAATGAGATTCAGGCTTCAGAAAACACCCTGTGAACAGGTCCAATATGAAGTAATCTAACAAACAAGCAAAACTAATCTCTAAACAAGAGTATCACAACCTGAAACTATCAATTTCTATACCTTATCTATTATTATGAACATTATAATTATTATAGACTATGAATCAAATCTTATGTGACCATATTCATAATGTTCATAGAACAGAAAAATGAATGAAGGGCCATGGGACATCTGAATATAGGTCTTACTTTGCAGTTGAAGGGCAAACTCTTTAGAAACGGTGTTGTGCCTATGAATACTGGCAAGTGAAATAAAAATATTGCATGCATCAAAATACTTTCAATATTTGTGGCATGACACTAGCACAAATATAACTTAATCTGTGGCAGAAGACACTTTCTAAAGATTTAAGTTCTGTCAGGTTCTGAATAATGGTTCATGAGCAGATTTATTGGCAAACAACTCCCAACTACTTTATAAACCACTTGGGATACCTTACGTATCTATCAAAGAAAGCTAATGAGATTTCACATATCTCATATAAGGAGTGTGTGCAGTGGAATCAGACCATATAGACAGATACCTCCATTAATTCAATCCAATTTAAAAAGCATATAGTACGATAGGCAGTGGTTGGTTTTTTCCCCGTAACTATGTTAATTACAAGATTTGAGTAAGTTATTTACTAATTGTCTTTAGTTTCATGTCTGTCAAACATATTTTTTGATGATTTAACCATATTGATGGATTCAAACCAAGCAATTAAGTTTGAAATTTGGATGATATTCCAAAGTGGCGTTCTTTGGTACTGTATCCTTTGTCAAGATTGATGCACATAGTTCTACATCTTTCTCATGTATTTTCCTGCTAACTTTTAATAGTGGTTTTCTTCTTAGTGTATCTACTGAGGTAACCTGATATAGGTAATCTTTTTTCCAACCCTTTAAAATGAAAAAGAATTTGAAGGAGGTGGGGAAACAAACCCCAAACCCATCATCAAAATTATCACTACCACTTCACATCTACATCTGTCTTTAAATTTGTGCTGAAAGAGCTTCCTGTGGGCAGCTAAGAATGACCAAGTTAAGCCTTGTTTGTGAGCCCCTTTACATACATGTTCTAACTTTTCCTGGACAACATCCTGGAAAACGTTTGGGAATACTTCTGTAAATGCAAATTCTGAAGTCACACAGCTAAGAGGGTAACTAAACAAACTGTATCTTTTCCTCGGTAGGCAAGCCATGTTCACCTCACTGTTCTTTGTTTCATTTTTGCTATGGTTTAACCCAGCAGGCAGCTAAACACACAGCTGTTCGCTCACTCCCCCACAGTGTGATGGGGGAGAGAACTGTAAAAAAGGTAAAACTCATGGGCTGAGTTAAAGACAGTTTAACAGGACAGAAAAGGAAGGTAAAATAATAACAATGATAAGAGAATATACAAAACAAGTGATGCACAATGCAATTGCTCACCACCCACTGACTGATGCCCAGCCAGTCCCACAGCAGAGGGACTCCACCACCTCATGATGGCCCTGCTTTGGAGTAGCCTACCTCATCCACTTATTCCTCCTTTCCCTTCTTAGGAGGGGTTTCTTACCTTGCTAAACAAGCTAACTTTCACATCCATTATCTCTTCTCATGTATATGGGCAATCGATACTGGCATGCACTCTCTGGTTCAGCCACAGTGCCTGTCATGGAGGTTGGAGTAGCTGCAGCGTCTGTTGCCAGGCCTGGAGAGGCCACAGTACCTGTTGCTTCATTGTCAGCTCCAGAGACCTTTTCCCCTTCAGAGTACTGAGCCGGGTTTAACAGAGCTCAGTGGGCATGGGTCAGGCCTCAGCATGTTGCAGAGATTTATGTCTCTCTGGAATTGCCAGGGTGACAACACACTTTTCCCAAATATTTTACTAGTTTTTCAGGACTCTGCAGTTGTTCAGGGGTGAAATACCAAAACATTGGTGGTGTCAAATGTCCTAGGTACTTGCCCATATTATCCCACACATCTGCCACTCATAACTATCCAGCCTCAGAGCAGATCTCTGGGTCATATTCTTAAATAGTTGTTTAACCTTAAACAAGACCTGAAACACGTTCAGGAGAGATAGCAATAGGAAGATGCTGGCTTGAACATCCCAAGGATACTAAAAATTCTCAAGAGCTATTGTAACTAGCCTGGAGAGGAAGGTGAAGGAGTGGGGAAAATTGTTCCCACTTGTCTCTCCCATAGATTGGTTCTCTGAGGAAAAAAGGTAAAGAGTAATTATTAATACTTTCTAAGAGGTGGTTCCTGAGTTGTTTCTGAAGTGAGATTATGGCAATGCTAAGTACAAATATCAGATTTGTCTCATGACCAGAAATTTTATCATATCATAAGCCAGTGTTATGTAGTATATCAAAATGACACTGTTGAATCTTTCCATCCCACAATAGGTCAGTCAATGCTACTGAAATCTGGGGTTACTTCTGCTCAGAATAAAGATAAATGAGACCAATTTCTGGCTGAATGAAAATATGCTTCAGATAATAAAGTTTTTGGATAAAGTCCTAACCAAGAAATGCCAAACACCTGGGGCTACTGAGTGTAAAGGCATATATATGCTTTATTGCTAAGTGCGGATTTCAAACTCTTATCATCTTAATAGGATAATTTTACTTGTCCCACAAAATAAGAACATATGACTTAAAGAACAGACCTCAAGGCATTATCCTATTTTAGATGTCTGATAGTCATAAATAACTGTGCCTCTTCAATATTATCAAGTTTGCCAATAAAATACAACATTAGTGAAAGGGGGAGATAATAGAGATTGCTAATGTTCAGGATTAAAGGAGTTCTGCTGTAACACATGCATCCCCATATTCAATGAATAACAAGTGCAACAAAGTTAAAACTGTCCCACGTTGATTCTACCCTGAAGGTAAACCAACTACATTGCAATGCTTTGAATTCCTGTCTGGAAACAATTGTTGTCTGAAGCCAAAGCAACTGCTTTGGCTTTTTCTAGTGACTAGAATTTAGTTTAACTTGAAGATACAAAGGCTGAATACAAATTTTACACTGCTGGAGTGCAGTACTGTGTATAGTCAGACAGGCACGCTTTTGCTAATAAATAAAGAGGAGGGAGGAATTGTGAAGGCTCCTACAAAACTCTTACATATATTTCAGGATATAGCACATATGAAAAAAAATTCCAAAAATATCACACAATATTTGCCAGAAGAAAATAAAAATCTTGGCCTGATATTTGTACAGAAACATGGGTTTCCTTGGGATCAAATTGTGACTTTATACACAAATTAGAACAATTCTAAAATGAGTCTGCTTGTGGTTCATACATTATATTATTATATTATATCAGTGATTGCTGCAGGGAGGCACTGGCAGCCAATCTCAGGCTAAATATCACATTTATATCCTCTTACACACAACTGATTTGGAAAGATATTCCATCCCTCTCTATTCCCAAAATCAAGACTGTCCTCATCCACCTTTGTTCATTGCTAGGTGTTCAAAACCATTGTTGTTTCCATGACTGCAATTTTATAAGACTTTTTGAAACATTTCTAATTTCAGCTATGTACTGCATTTATCACTAAAATATATCAATTGCAGAAGTACTTAGAAGTCTGAATGAGAGAATACAAAAATTCTACTGGTCAGTTTTGAAGAAAGATTCATCTTTTTACCTAGAAAATCATAGAGTTTGTGAGACAAAGGAGTAAAACCCTACAGGTGAAAAACCACGAGGAAATATTGTTAATGGGGTTATAGCAGCTAGTCAAACATTTTAAGCAGTGGTACAATATAGGGCCAAACCCAAAAGTTTAACTTTCAACAGGAGTAAAATAGGAAAAAAAAATGTCAAACAAATAGGAAAGGTCAAGGTCAAATAAAGAGAATTGATGGCATTTCATAAGTTCTTCACAAGATATTATGAAACATCTGTTTTTAACAGAGTCATAATAAGGACTCATTAAATAATTTAAGTATTCAAATTTCTTTTTTTAGTAGGTAACTTTGGAAATTTCAGCATGTTTTATCATGAGATTCTGAAGAGAATTACCCCTCCCACTACCCCAGACCTGAAGGATACTGAAATAAAACATTGAACAGAACAGGTAAGTGGACTCCTGTTTGGTCATAATAGATCCCTAGTTAGTGTCTAGAATATGGAGAGACCTGTGAGTTATTGATAACTAGAAAAAATGGCTTTTAGAACAGACACTTATAAGTAAGATGTGATTATTAGAGGTGAGTTCTTGCATTACCTAAGGTTTTTCTTAGAGAAATGTAATCCTATTGTAATTAATTGACAGAATTGCTCTTACAGACTATTAGTGTAAATCTCTGTAGCTATAGCAACATTCTTACTTTTAAATCAGCAGATCTTAAATTAAGCTGATTTTGCAAGATGCTACAAACTCTTCCATATTGAATTGCCCACACAACAGCTTTAAGACTGCAACTGCAGTTTCAGAGTAATATCAGTCCATTTCCAAAGCAGACAAATACTAACATTTGTAAAGCAAAACAAGGTCCATAGAATTATTCAAGATAATACACTCTCATCTCAACTCAATCATAATTAATCTAGTCAGGCCTGTTGGTGGGCTATGTAGGGTTTCCCTTCACTGCTGTAAGACAGTCAAATGTCTGTTTTCTTAATAAGTACACAAAAACAGAGGATGCATGATCTAAAGTCAATTCATGTCACTGGTAGCTTTCCCCTATGATTCTGGTGGTCTTCGGAGCAAATCAGAACAAGGCCAAATCCTTCTTTGTTTAGCAGTATCTGTGGAGATCGCCACAACAGTCCTAGAGGGCAAGGGGGTCCAGGAAGGCTGGACCTTTTTCAAAAAGGAACTCTTAAAGGCCCAGGAGCAGGC
>JAVSBS010015228.1:55369-100975 GCA_033124195.1 Coracias cyanogaster | reverse complement strand
TATTTGGAAACTTGCTTCTGCTGATTATCAATAATGTAATGGAAACCAAGATCTACCACTTACACCTAGTCTCGCAACAGCCGCCTTTATTGCAAATTAAATGATCAGAGATGTGTTCTCTCAGATGAACTCTACAAGACTTGTCTGAAACTTTGGCCTCTCTGGTATCAACTGCAAAATTCCCATTGGCCTCAGCAAGGCCAGGATGTCAAACTCAGCCCGAGAGCTGGGCAGCTAACGGGTTTTGAGGAACTCATAGCAAATCCTGATATTGTTGGCCTATGGAGGATGGCTGCTGCTAGGAGATGGGGACTCAGCATGTATCACACAGTTGCACTGTGACCTTTCTGTAATTCAAAATTTAAATAGTTCAGAGGGCCCCACTCTCAGGAAGCCTGGAATACATTGCAGAATGGGGAGACCTACATCCTAAATTAACTTAATGCCCCGATGATGTGCCCTACAGATGCACTGCATCTCTTCTAATAGGCAAAGCAGTGATTCCCCTTCCTGAATTCTACTCCCAGCTCAGTTGCTCATGGAGTCTCCAAAGCAACTGACTGTATAGCAGTGGGCAAACCATTTTATCATTTTGTTATGCAGTAATTTAACCATGGTTAGGATGTGCATAATAGACCCTCTTTTCCCAGGACTCCTCTGAGGTAGAGTTATCTGTCTGCGAAGCCTTCCAGTGAAAGCTCTTATTATACATACAGATGGAGTGTTCTTGATAGAGATGGGCCTAGTTTTTAATCACGTAACACTTTTGATTCCATTCAGTCTTTTAAAACATTTTTTTTATTGAAGATGAACATTTATTATGTGCTTCATTATTTTTGCCTAGTGACGTATTTAAACTGTATTCAAGAAACAAATGCTGTCCAGTACTTTTCCTAGGTAATTCAGTGCCCCAAAACAACCTACTATACTACTTAAAATATAGTAGGAAAATGTGGCACTATAAATTCTTAGAGGCCTCCTATCAGGACAAATAGCAGCAGTTTGGCTTTATATTACATTTAAGTAGGTAATTTGTCAGAACCATCACTTTTACGGTTGAATTTCTAGCTCAGTTTGGCAATGCTGAGTATTTGTTTAATCTTGGTGAGAAGTGGATTAATCTATTTAAAGCCTGGAAAATACAGGAAACATTTTTATTATAACACTTCAGAGCAAGGAGAAAAAGATCTAATTTTAAATGTGGTGCATCTTACAAATTCATGCCTATCCTATGTGTCTTCACAAAGACTGGGGACTCTTAAGATGCAAAAACTGTTTGATTTAGGCTGTGCTATTGCATGAGAGGTACAACAAAGAGGCATGCATTATAGAAGTGAAACTCAGGCACCGAAAAGTGTTAAAGTATCAGCTCTGTAGAGAGCGATGACCTACTTCTGCCTTTTTCCTTCCCAGGAAAATCCTTTGGCACCACTTTAGGCCATGGTCTCTGTGCTCCCTGCTACCTTAAGGACCTGATCTTACACAAACGCTCCTCAGTCACGTTCACTTCCCAGTTTCACTACCACAAGTTCCATGTTAAAGAGGTAGCAAAGCAGCCAGTTTAAAATGGGACTTTACAAAAAAACCCTCCAAAACATTCCAGCCTCAATTATTTTCACATAAATTAAGTGCTGGTTCAATGGCCATGAAACACTTGTCTTTCAGTTTCCTTATACTAGCAAGCACTTTGGAGGTCTTTTTCATACTAATACAGTTGGATTTAGGGACTTTATTTCATTGCACTAGGTCATCTCAGTCCACCACCTGCACTGTACTGCAGTAGCTTACTTTGGCCTATTACATGTATATTTATTTCCATTACATGCCACATACCATCATCAGCTTATGCTCTGTAGTAAAATATATGTGCAAACATCAGCAACAGTTTATAACTTTGCTTAGCAAAGTATGGCAAAATAAATGCTTGTTTTAAAGCTGTACAAATACTAAAACATGAAATATTGGAGAGTTACTACCCTCCTCCCTTATCTAATTATAGTATTAATAAGCAACATGCTGAATTTCAGCTGAGATGTAGTAATCACAAGAGATCAGACTCTTGCACAAATTCGCTCTGGTAATGTTTGCAGTATGAGCATGTTCTAACTTTTAATCATACAAGTTGTCCACATCAAGCCAAAAAGGCTGTTCCCATCCAGGCTCAGGTCTGCTCTCTGAATATGAACTCTGTTGCACTGGTTGTTTGCAACTCCAGGTTAGGCCAAGAATATATTTTCTCTGTTTTGCAGTAATTTGCCCTGTAGCTCAAGTTTACTGATTGCCATATCAGTAAAGATTGCCCACTTTTTATATTTAATTGTTGCTGGGCACACTTAAAAGCCACTGCCTTTACAGTTTTGGTGACACAACTCCATTTTATAGGCAAAGGAAGGCTCCGAGATCTGGCTACAACCTTGCAAAGAAACCTGTTTATGCAAAGTCACATCAAATAACTTCTTTAATTTAGGTTAAAGGCTCAAGTCCTTAATATTTGAAAATATACAATAAATATACAACATTGGATCATTTATTATGAACGTAAATAAAAATACAGCCTGGCACTAAGATGAAAAAGGCTCTGATTTTTTCTTCACAGGTAATTAGCTCACACAATGAAATAATGTCTTTTCTTATCCTGGAAACACATGCATAAAATAGCTCAGATAACATCATTTACATACAGGCTGCTGCATCCGCATGTTAATGTCTTGCAGTGAGAAGTTCAGACAAGTTTATAATCCCCAATTTCCTGCACGTGCTCAGCACCCAGATTTGCAGAAAGTAAGAGGAGAATGGGATACTAAATACTACCAAGATGATGGGTCAGCGGCATCAGGACAGCTGGCAAGCTACACAGTTTCCCAGACCACAGGATCTTTAACAGTTCTGGACATTGTAACATTGGGGTTTTTTTTAAATGCATATTGGTCTTTGTCTATCACAGTTTCTTTTGTCAGTCACTTGCGGTTATGGTGATTTTTCCAAGCCTATTGTGATGCCACTGCTTGCTTTGTCCGTCTTACTATATTGCGTGGTATTGGAACTAATCTGCATTCCCATTTAAAGCACTATCATGTCACCCATCAGCAATCATTTGCTTTCATCCCTTAAAACTACTCTACAATGGCAATCACGCCATGAGGATAAAAGCACAGGCAGAGGGGAAAAAGGAGGAAAGCTAAAGTGGGAAAGTGGCAGTGGCAGCTGTAGTGAGGCTAATTTTGTTCTTTCAGGGTCCTTCCGGGTGAGTACTTGAACTTGGACTGATAATGTACGTGCCCTTTGTCTCCTGCTTCCCCTGTTAACACAACTTATCTTCCCAGAGCAGATACTGGAAGGAAGCTTAGACTGGCTCAGACTGGCTGCCAACAGGTAATAACACTGTTTTTACAGCACAAGCCATTGAGCCTGCGCCCACTGACAGCTGCAGGAGAAAGGGAGGGCTGTGGGAGGGAAAGTCTCCTCTTGCAGTAACAGTGATTTCTACCAGCATTTTTCAAAACACAAATGCAGCTTCTAGGCATCCTTAAAATTGACAGCTCCTCAACAGTTGTTGGAGGAGTTCATCTGACCAACTGACTAAAAATCCAGTTGTGGCATTCAGAGGAAGATGCAGTTACAGCATCTGAGGGTTTGGGAATTGCCTAGTAGGTCTGGAGTGCTCAGGCTTTAACTGAGCTTCACTCCTGTATAGAGTCATCCTCCTAATAGTTTAGAGCCATCGGTTGTAATGAGATCTTAGACTTCACAGACAGCTTATGATTAATTGCCTGAAAATGTTGTAGAAGTTAGAGATTCTGATCAAAGGTGAAATAACTTAAGTGCTCTAGTCTAGAACCAGACAGGGAAAGATCTATGTTGTATGCAGAGCACTTCTCTAAAACAGGCATGGCTCAAAGCAAGGCTTTAGACTCCTATCTTTTACAAACAGGACCTAACTGTGCTCCTTGGGGTCCACAAGCAAAAATGATCAAAATGTCATGACCTCTGTTCTTCCTTGTCCTAGATTCTGGATAATGGAAATGAAGAGGAGATCACTAAGTTATAATTAGCTGATCACACAGAATGGAATAGCTTTCAGATAATGAAATAAAAGTTTTAATATAAAACACTGTGAGTTCAGAGTAGTTATTCCCCCATGTTCCAAAGAATCAGGTTACATAAGCACATATGGTTTTCCCAAGTGTTGCAATTCATTTGAGTATTAATCAATTTCTCTTCACTAACACAATCCCCTACATGCTTGAGAAGCTGGTTCTTTAATTAGCAACAGGTACCTTGTAAATAGTGATCAGGATCTCACACGTTATCCAGGCACTTTGTCTTTATTAAAAATATTATTTTAGGCACAGTATATTAGAAACAGTAGTTACAAAATATTATAGCTATGTTAGCATAAGCTAAGCAAGAAGCCAGAAATATTATTCAAAGGTGCTTTAGATCAAACAATTCCAGGTTTCCAGGCAATCTCCTAGCTCATGAAGCTACACCTTCACCTAGTCCTCACTCATAAACAAGTTGGCTTCCCTGCAGTACCATCATGTGTAAACTCTCTGAGACTGTTTCCAGGCAGCCAGAAATCATGCACAAAATAGCAGCAAACATCCATGTCTCCTTTCTTTCTCTGTCTAGATACGACCATCTCAGTGTACAAAAACAATAAATGCAATAGCCACTAATGGCTGTTTCCAAGACTGGTGAATGAGCATGAAAATATATTAAAAAAAAAAAAAAAATCTTTAAAGCTAAAACGTCTGAAACAGCCTCCACGTTGTTCCTGACTTGCGATTTTACCAAGAAGAAAGTTGCACAATCCAGAGCAGTCAACTACATGTGTCAAGGCTCAGCAGAAATTCATATTGTGAAGAGGTGACTTCTATGAGTTGAGAGTTGCTGAATTTTGCAGGCTTTTTTCAATTGCTTTGAAATGTAATCATTGATTAAAAACAATTTTCTCAAATTTGTATCTATTTATACCAATTAATGATTTGATTTCTAATAATGGGACTAGTACTTAAAAAAAAAAAACAAACATTTCTTTCTTCTTAATAGAATCTATTGCTGAAAATAACGGAGCTTGACATGCAAGTTACTTGGCAGTGTTGGATGCCTTACATTATATACTTTGAGCTTGATCTTTCAAGATGCTAAGCACTTGCAGATTTTAGCAATTTCAAACAAGAAACCGGTGGTCTGGATTCAGATGCTTATGTTGGGGCAGACAGCTGTTGTATGGATAAGGCAATTTTTTTCTCCATACAAGGAATGCAGAATATTTTGCATATTGGGCTGGAGTGGATTTAAAGTTGCAGAAGAGAGTCCTGGTCAGTGCCGATCAGTTCACTGTGATTCAGGAAAACTACCAGAAGACAGCAGATGAGGATCTGGTGTTTTTCTGAAAATTTTCATTGACCACATCTCTAGGCTGTAAGTACATCTTGTTTCTGCTGTGTATAAATGTAAACCTGTGGTGTCTGCTTCTTTTTTTTTTTTTTTTTTTAAACAGTACTCATTTCACCTTCAAAAGAGGAAGAGGGTGTTTCCATTTTTAGTCTGAAATTCTTTGAAGTATTCCTGTTCCATAGAACAGGGATCTGGATAGAATTTGACAAAAAAATTAATTCCTTATTTTAGGTTTGGTTTCAGCAATAAAGATGTTAATGACATCACATCTGTTTTTGTCCCAGTATACTCTACAGCAGTCCACTGGAGAACAGCACCCTCTGCTTACAGCTTTTCTTTTTATTCCAAGCATAACCTAACCCAGCCTTAACTGTTCTTAACACATCCATAGCAAAACTACCGCATTAGCCAATTAGCAACTACTGTGGTGATATTATTTACACATAGCCACAACTAGAAGCTGCTTGCAGTTTTACAACAGCAGCTAGGTAATATTTAGGCAGATCTTAAAAACATTTTCTTTGGCATATGACAGAATGAAGAAACATCACCAAAAATCCACAAACCACTTCATTCCACACATAACATTTGAATACTGACACATCTGGAACAGCTGAGTAACAAGTTGTGCGTGTCAAGTTCAGAAAGCAGCTGCTTTTAGCCTTCATTTTGGGCCAGACATTTCTTTCAGCCACCAGTATATTCCATTTTATTTTGTAGCAGCTTCTTCACTGTTCCCATATGGACAAGCTAAACAGCTCCAAGGATGTAACAGCAAGTATATACAATGTTCTTTAGAAGAAATGAAGACCAAATGTTGCTTTGTTATCTTCATGTGCATCCTTAAAAAAGTTAAATTGTTTCAGATATATTATTAATGCCAGGTATAGGCAATTTGTTCATTGGCCACTTAAATGTCAACTTTCAAAGGATGGAAAATAACATTTAAACTGAGGATTCAAATTAAAATAAGATTAAATTACCCTAGAATAATTTAAGAAAATAAGTATAATAAAATCCAGGATCACAGGGAGAAAAAAAGCATTGCGCAGGAAAGGCATGATGACCTGCTTCTCAGATCTGAATAAGTACTATTTATGGTTTATTAGAAAAGAAAAAAAAACCAACAACAAACACCTCACCTTATTGTATGAAAAATTTGGGGTAAGAGTTATCCAGCACCACCACTGGTTAAAGATCTTCCGCTCTGCTGCTTTACTCAACCAGGATATAACTTAAGCCACCAGTCCAAGTACTGGAGAACTTAGCAGATCACTCACAGTGTAATCCATTAATGTTTTTCACATATGCTCTGCTGGTTACTACATCTAGTGGATCTAACAGGGTGGGCAATAATTCTTTCCCAGACTGTCCAATTAAAGAAATTTAGATGGAAATGAACTGTTTAAAATTTTTCTGATTTCCTGAAAACAGAACCTTATTGGATTAATTTTATGACAGATATGTTTATAAGGAAATATTAACTGAAGACTACTTTTTCCACTTCAGTTGTAAAATAAACAAGGTTAAGGTTTCAACTGCCTGGTGACATCTTTCTTTCTCTTTGAGCCAGTCCACAACATACAAAAACTGCCAAGACACCAACTATAACTTTTTGAGTAATGTCACTTTATTTAGGGACTTAGAAGAATCACATTCTCTAGTAGTCTTGGAACAATGCAAATGGTGAACAAAAGACAAAAATAGATGTAATTGGTTCTGAAAAGCATGAACATCTATAGAGAATGTGTTGCATTATTCCTAAGGACTCTTGCTTTTGAAAAAAAAAGCACGTTTCATATATACAAGTGTCAGTGCAATAGGCAATAAAGCAATCAGTCAGAAATATAAAAATATCCTAGATACAAACTTAAAATAGATGTTTGAAGGCTGACAATATCAGTATTCTGATATTTCTGTATCTCAGGAGTATGACCACTGGGATGAGTTATTCTGATGAGGTAAGAGACAGTAGATGCTCTGTGATAACACAAAGCCACACATTTTCCATAGGACACAAAAAAATAGATCATCCAATGAAACTGCAAGTCTTTGCTGCAAGTGCCCACAGGAAGTGAAATCATAGTCTATGAGCATTACTACATTCCTGCATCGTTTGCGTTTGCTGTCTTTGCCAACAGCTGTACCAGCAAAAACTTGCCAGTTCTCCCACCCTTCCTCAGTTTCAGCATAAACTGCACGTACTTCACAGATACACCAAACTGACAACTGCTTTAAACACAGACAAGATCTATAAATGTCCAAAACCCACCTAGTCATCCTTTCCTTTATTGGTTGCAATTCTTTTCTTGGCAACAAGGACAGGAAGAGATTGCAAAGCTTGACAGCTGAACAGCTCTCTCTAGAAGGGTTAGGGAGAGAACAGGGTGTGTCCTATTTGCTCTGCCCCAGGTGTTCCAGTGATGCCAGTGCACTTAAACCTCAGCTGGTTGAGCAATAAAACCAAAATCTAAACAAGAAAAAAATCACATTCCTCCCCTTCGCTTTGTGTTTTGGATGGAAGGATGCACTAATTTGGGGTCACTGTTCAAAAAAAAAAAAAAGATGACTATTTGGTCAAACCTTCAGCTGGGTGCTGTCTGCCTGCATCATGATTCATCTACTTTCCTTCAGTGATCTCTTTCACAATACCTTCCAAGCTCTGCTGCTAAATTCTGCTTCCTATTTCCTCACTTTTCAAAGAAAATGGCAAAATGACAGGTAGACAGATGGCATACTCTGTGTCTTTGTGGCAAAGAGCCCCAGGAAGAACTGGCAGCAGAGCTGGGAGTTGCAGAAGAGTACAATGAACACAAACTCCTACGTAGGGCGCAGTGACAGAAAGTTAATTTAAAGTATGTGTCAATCTCGGGCACTCCTCTTCGGAAAAGTACAATGAATTATATAGTTTCTAGTACAGCAATATTATTTTGAACAGAATATGATTTGTATGATAAAAAAGCACAACAGGAGCTGGCAGTCATCTTATGAAACTTGCCTTACCACTTATAGCACGCACATGCACTGAAGCACAGAGCAGTTGCCTGAACCTTTAAAAGATTTCTTAGTTTTACATCCTAGAGTCAAAAGTTTTCCCTTAAATCTTTTCAATTTTCATCACTCTTTTCTAAACCTCTTTTGTCTCAGGCAAATTCAGACAGTTGTGTGAGATGGAGAAGTTAAGCCAGTAACATGTTTAGTACAATGACACTTGACAAATTATTTTTGGTTTTCTTTCAGTTCCTGGAAGATGCTTTGCAGATGTCAAAGCCTCAAGGAATCATCATATTTCTGTCCTTAACCCCACTGAATGCGGCATTCAACGTTTGCAAATATTGAATCACTACTCAGCACACCCCCAGTAAGACAGGCTATTACCTCTGAAGTAAACAGCCAGGTAATGGAGGCACAGAATGACTAAGTGATTATTCCAACATCACAATACAAGTCTGGGAGAGTCAGGAACTGAACCTGTATTTCTTGTGACTCTGTCTCACTCAGGTTGTCTTTTTGTTCTGTTTTGCAGCCTTATTCTTTCCCACAGAGGAAGACTGGAATCTCTTAAGAGTCTGTCACTGCTACTCTGGTTGACAGGTGATATCGCCAACAAGATAAGAACGGTTGCATTCCCCACATCAAAAGGTGGAACACAGTGTGACATCTGTTTGCTGGAAGAAATACTAACCATACAAGTCCTTAAGAACACCAACATTTATTTAATATGTTATAAAAGAAATGGGATATGAATATTTGTATTTGAACAATAAGTGGCTTCTTATACTTACATCGTATCTGCTCATTGTATAATATATACACAATGAACATAATTACATTTGTACACAAACTAAGTACTGGATTGAAAACCTGCTTATTGCTGTACACACCCTAACCCAATGGAGGAAAATCCCGGTACCTCAAAATACCTACACTCTATTTTACTTAAGAAAAAGTAACCACTAGCATTAATGTCTATGTTGACAGATGTGTGGCAGTAATTGCTGACATTGCAACCTGACCAAGAAATAATTACAGCAGAAATAGGACATATTTTACTAAGCAATAATAAAAATGGTGCATTTTAAATATATCTATATGTATATATATACACACATAAATTTACAAATAAAATGTTAAATCAATAAATTGTAGTGTTTAAAAAGTGTAAACCAAGGTTTAGTGATGATATGTAAAATTAACTGGGTTATGCATGTAAAAGAAGCAAAAAAGTAAACTTATATGATCCATAATTACAAGAACATTAAATTCTGAAGAATACCAAACAAAGTTCTGACTGTAGGCCACACATTAAAAAGAACTTTTATTTTATGTGCACAGAAATCATAGCAGCAAGCTGGTATCAGGAGAACAATCTGAAGGTTGTTGAGTGTACGTGAGGGCCATTTAAAGCTCTGTTGGAATAAACATTTTCCAGGAAGTGATAAAATGATGCTCTGTGGCCAAAAGCATCAGAACTATGAATTTCATAGATTTAAAATATACTGTACAACATCTTCTCATATTTTCATAGGTCAGGTCCATACATCTCAGCCATGAATTGTTTCAACAGAAGCCATTAGTGCTGAAAGACAGACATAGGTTCAGTTAATCTCTTTTAGTAACAATAGAATAAAGCAACTCTTGGAATCAAACACAGCAAAGAATTTCTGACCCCATCCTAGCAGCAGTTATCAATGGTGTAGAACATAATAAAGTATTTTATAGATCAGTTGTTTCCAAAATAAATTGTCCTGAAGAGTAATACTGTTGTCAAGATACTCTGACAGCAAGAAGAAAAAGCAAACTTTTAGAATTTACACAACTTTGTATGAAAGCCTGTTTATTCTGAGACTTTTATCTTGTTGTACATGGCCACCTCCAAACGTTCCTCATATAAAACTGGTAATAATAGCAAAGACACTAATTGCTCTTACAAAGGACAGGCAGGGTTTGCAGAGGGCTGCAGTATTATTCAGTTGCCCCTGCAGCAGGGCAGTAAGGTGTTCTGAAGTTCAAGTGCTCCACCCAGAGCTTGCTCCATTTTCGTAATTGCTGAAAGGACTTCTATAAATAGCTTTTAACAGTTATTAGTAAAAATGCTTCTGAGCTTTGGATCCAGGTGCTGTATAAAATGTCACTACCCCTCCATTATTCCGTGTAAACGTAAAGCTTAAAATGTAACAATGGCAGTGATACATATCCAGACTTGTCTCTGCACAGCAAGAACTGTGACAAAGAGTAGCTTTGTGTTAATGGGTTTTTCCTTAGTCCTACAATAAATATCCTATGCCACCGATTTCCTATGCCAAATTCCCCTGGCATCATGCCAAGAGTATCATTTTACTAATTGACCGTAAAAGCCAAATATAGGTATTACCTCATTATTCTCTGAAATCTACCATACATTTTCCAGATGTTGCCTGAAGAATCTGGTAGCATATGAACAGGGCTGATCCCACAGCTCTGAAGTTCCCTCTCCCGCACAGGGTTTCTTGTGTCTGAGAGACAGCGAGTTCTCACACGTTAAAAGACCTATCTTTCAGTGAAATGCAAAGCGCTGGAATACTGGATCGGCAGACCCAGAAGGTAAGGGGCAGTAAATACTGCAGGCAAGGCAAGCAGACCTCTCCTACGTATATACTAAGCCCAGCTCATGGCATGTGTTTGTTTTTGGAGCTCCTAGGAAACAACCAACAGAGGCATCAAGTGCAGCAAAGAAATGTGGAATGTATATGCATGTAGTTGAATGCTTTTTCCAACTCAATTCAAGTACTTAACAGCCAAAATGGATTTCAAGTTCTGGAATCCTTTCCTCATTGCAATGAGGCAGGCTAAAGCACAGTGTTTGTTTTTCAAGTGCTATCCGAGATGCACTGTTTCGAAACAAGCAATTAAGGCCTATTTGTAGAATTGTACTTAACACAGAAGTGTTGCAGCTACAGTATTACCTATGAGAACACATCACACTGTGGGATGTCAAGGGTTGGGCATTAAGGTACAAAGCAGATCTCTATATGAGCGCTTCACTTTTGCTAGTCAGACATTTAGAATAAATCCTTAAAAAAAAAAAAGAATTTGCCAATCTTATCACTGGAGCTGATGACAAGAGCTGAAAGCAAATTAAGTAACTGGTAGTAAATTTCTGGTGAGGTTACAGGTTGCTTCCCCTTTTGCAAGAGGACTGCTGTGGCTATGGACAGAGTTCAGCAGTGCAGTTTCAGTTTCACTGCTGACCTGAAACTGAGTTGATGGGGTCATGTCTGCCCTATTCATAAAGAAGATGCATGATAAATGCATGGGTATTTATACAGTGAAATTGAAAAGCATTAACACAAATCAGTATTTCCAGAAAAACTGAATAGTCCCTCTTAGCTTTTAAAAATAGTTCTGTAATAAAACTTATGAATAGAAGTACAAAAGCCCAAGCTAAATCTAATAATGACAGACCACATCCATCAGGAAGGCAGCAACACAGGTGTCAGTACCACATGTGAGGAGTGCATTTTCCACACCCTTAAAATGAGAAAAAGATTAAAATAATTTCCTTTAAAAATTATTTTTAAAGAATACAGAAAGTTTCCTGCCCTTAGTTCATAGGAGAAAGATGTCTTTGATGAGTAGCAAGTCTAATTTTGCTAAGGTGAAAGCTTGGCAATGGAGATTGGGGCAATTAGTGAAAAAATGCACTTGCAGATCTCCTTATGGTAAATGATTGAAAAAGTCTTGATTTTAAAGTTTTCTTAAGTAACATTAGCTATGACATTTAACATTACCATTGAAACAAAGCTCATTCTTTTAGTAAAAAGCTTATTTAAACATGTACTTCCTAACAACAAAGAAATGTGGATTGATTTAAATGCTGGAAAAGTGCTGAAGCATTCACATTGGTATCCTATTTATTTCTTTAAACACTTGCATAAACAAATATGCTTACTTGTTTTTCCCTTTCCTTTCATTAAGTAGGTAACACTAAAGGTAGGAACATGTAAAATCTAGCCTAACTCCTGCTTTCTAACTTGATTCCTAGAAATCACCTGCTATGACACGGGAAGAGAAGCTGTGTATTTCTGTAGAAAGCAAAAAAAATGTTCCGTTACTGTGACATTTCTTCCACCTTCATTTTTCCCCTTCCTGTTTGTTATGTCTCAGTCATCTATGTCTTAAATCATAAACTCTTTGGGCCATTAGACCTTTCCCTCCTGCTCATCCCTAAGAGATCTAGCTCTAGTTGCCTTTTACCATGACTGAAGCATCAAGATTCATTTGCACTTGAGGACTGATGCTCTCATACCTTAACTGGGGTATCTGTTTTGTAACAGCTCAGGTCACTCCTGTAATTCAAAGGGCTATTATCTTGCCAGTTGTGGAGAATGTGCTTGATAAGCCAATTAGTCCTCTCTCTTTGTACTTGGACAGAGAATACATTACTTGCAAGCAAATCAATACATGTATTTGTTTTGTTTTCCAGTTAGTTTATACTCAGCATTGCAGATAACTTTGTTTCACCAAGTATTGTCTACAGATGTTTCTTGGAAAAATAACTAGAATATATATACTTAGAAAAATGTTAGGATAAATGGCAGGAGGGGTGGGGGAAAAAAAAGACGTACTTCTCTGTAACTATACACACATGAAATGTGATCCTTCTGTGAGCTGTGTCTGTGTAGATGGAGCTGGTGACAGTGATGATTCTGGTGAAGAAGGTAAACTTTTCACTGCGAGTTATACAGCAAGATAAATAAGAATATAAGTTACAGAAGGCATGATTTCAAGTCATAATAAATATAAGCTTGAAAAACACCATTTTGAGCCATAGCAGAACCAAATGAAAGTTATACACGTAAAGACTTAAAATCTGATCAGCACAATAAGCACAACTTCAGAGAGCATAGCTGTTCTCAAGAAAGATCATTACTCAGGCCTATAAATGAGTAGTAGAACACCAAAGGAACAATAAACACACACATGAATGCTGATGTGTTATTTATGTTGCAAAGAGAGAGAGAAAAAAAAATAATGTAAAACTCAGCTAGCTGGGATACTCCCAGACTCATCTTCATATCCCAGCTCAGATTCACTAAGCATTTTTTATTCTGCTGAGCACTTTAAAATGTATTTACAAGTTCTGGTTTTGATTATCAAGTCACAGAAAGGATTGCTGATGCACTACAAAAGTCCAAATCACCTTTTATATCCCTTAATTGAACGATTTGTCTTACTTGACCATTCTCATCACCAAATATCATAACAGCGTCTGATAGTCTATCTTCTTCCTCCTCCCCTACACACTCCCAGCATTTTTTTTCCTTTTTGCAAACAATTTTGCTTTATTCCAGCCTTCTCTTCTTGCAAAGGAGTGCACCACCGGTTGTTCTACCAGTCAACTAGTGTTTTCTGTTTCTTCATCTTTTCAGACTTCTGAAAAATGACCAAACTGGAGTCTTTTACTTGGTAGTTTGAAATCTACTAGACATACTACAAACTCTCAAGGATTCCCCAATCCTGGGCACACCTGAGGCCATCCAGGTTATGCTATCAAGGTTATACGAGCCAGGAGGTAAAGGTTAATAATCTATACATATCCACGATTGAGATGCTGTTCTACAAGATGAATAGGGAAAGATTTGCTCCAACCAACAACTACAGTATGACTCAATTTGCAGCAATAGTTATTTAATTCCCTGAATTAAATGCAACCTGTAATTGTCTGCTGGGAAACTATTTTTCTGTACATTATAAAACCATACACTTGATATCATGACTAGCTCAGCACTTTCAGTTCACAATCAAAATGAAATAAAGCTTTACATTTGTACTGTACAAGTTGTGCTTCACTCAAACACTTTTCCATACCTGCTGTTGCCTCATTTCCTTTTGGAGACTGAGCTGCTAATTCAAATGAAGATGGAATCCCTTCTTGTTCTTGAACACTAACTACTTCACTTTCTTCTGAACTGGTTTTGGGTTTGTGGTTTGTAATGGTGGTCACACTCTGCAAGCTGGTTAAAAAAAGCACAGCATTTATAACTCACTCTAACTTAATTTCAGATGTTAACCACTAAGTATAGGAGTCACAATTTAATTTTCTTCTGTTATTAGAAAAAAGTTTCAGCTTGCAAGTTTGTGCAATATAAATTATGCACATATTTTGAAACCTTGTGAAGCTAGACTTCAAAAAAAAAAAAAAAAAAAAAAAGTCCTGGAAACCAAACTGCTTTCCTTTACATAGTCGTGCAGTTTCCTACTGTGTAATACCTATTTTGCTGAAGGGTGCTGTGAGAAAGCTATGACCTAATGTAAGAACTCAGTTAGGATCTGCAGTGCGACTTACACTAAAGTTATGAATCCTTGAAGAGGAATATCCAAGACACAATATTCCTCTAATTCTGCAATACTCCAAAATAGTGAAGTAAGTGTTAAAGCAGGAGATACAGAATAAGCTGTCCAGTCTGCTCCTAATATCAGCAGTAAAGAGCTTGCTATGGAAGCTGATATAAAGCTTGAACTGACATCTTTGTATCTTTGGGATACATTTTGTATCCCAAAGCAAGGATTATGAACCTATTCTGTTTATAACTGGAGCAATACTTGAAAATAAACATTGCTTCACCCACCAACTCATCACCTTTTACTGTACCCCTGCAGCGGTTAGGTTTCTCACTAGATTTCTTTGTATTTAAACCACTTAAAAACATATAAATAAACCTTGTAAGTATTTATGGCAGTGTTTCATTATTTGCTTGGTCCGGTCAGCTAATAAATACAATATGCATGTTTAAAACAGCCTCTGAACATCTTGTTTTATTCTTACCTTATATCACCATCACATGTTTCTTCCAATTTATTTTTCTTTTCCTTTTCTGCTTTCTCTTCATTACCCAGTTCTTTTAAGTCAGACACAACATGTGCATCTGATAAAAGATCATCAGTTTTTGTCAGCTATAAAAAAATTGAAATAATGAAACAAAAAGCTGTAACACATATTAAATGGCAGATAAGAAATACAGTATCAGGAAACAGTTTTATTAACAGACAAATTTTGCCATCATGTATACTTAGTAACTCAGAATTACATAACTTCAGAAATTTTTATCAATACCGTTCAGGTTAATAGAGTTATCCTGAAACTTATAGCAGATCCAATGGGCAGGGCTTGGCTTAATAACTTCCAGAAGTTATCTGAACTCTTTAGATTGCAGCCTGCCTATTTTTCCATGCTATTCCTCTATTCATGATGCCAACAGAGATTCCAGCTACTGGAATATATTGCTGATAAGCCTCAACACTGCTCTTAAAGGTCTTATTAGATAGAACCAATATAAGTGTACTACATCATTTTCTTTTAAAATATTTTCATAATTAAAGCAACAGACTCTTAACAAGTGTTTTTAAAGAGTAACAAAAGATGTTAATTATTTGATTTTATACTACTCTCAATCACACATATGCTTAAAAATGCGAAATATAGAATAGGAAAACAAAGAATGATTGAAGAATATGGATAGAAATGAAGAAAAAACACTCTGGAAGATTTAAAAAACTTATTAAACTATAAGCAGGATATGATTATGTAGAAACAACTCGTCACAGTCAGGCTGTTTTTTTGAAGTGTTTGAGGCACTTTACTACCGTTGTTGCCAAGTGAGTCTGAGACTATTTCAAGACAAAAGTAAATCCAGTGACCAAATAGCACAAACTACAATTACTGCCTACTTCCATGTATAAATTGTTGTCAGCTTTATTCTCCTTCCTATGAACTATTTGATGCACTGTGGCCACAATACCAACCAAAAAAAAAAGTCAGGTGTATTAAGGGACTAAAGCTACACTGGCATATCTTAAGCAATGAACAGATCAATGAGTTAAAGATGAATTAGTATTGGTTTTGTTTCCAAAGAATTAAAGACTGTAATTTTGTAATTTGTCAATCAATCAAGATAGTATAAAATGAAATTTAGGGAAATTATATACAAGAAAATTCAGTATCTCAGCTGAAGACAGATCTGATACAACTTTGTGCTTTTCTATAGAATATTTGTTATATCCAAAAAGAAATTTAAATATTCCAAGCAAAAGCAACTGGCTCAGTTTCCCATACTCTGATGTCTGTGGCTCATTTTTCTACTGCAAGTCACGCCGATGAACAGTTCAATAAGGGACAGCTTAGTACCTCTTTAGTATAACCTGAATTATGTTGTTGTTCTCCATCACATTTTAGCTGCGCTATTTCTTCTCCAGGAATCTCATTATTTTGTTTCAAATTATTGTCTTTATTGGAGCTCTCTAATTCCTTCATGTTATTAGATACAGTATCATCCTTTTTTTGATTCTGTGGAACAAGATTTATATATAGACTTATTCTTACAAAAGTTATCATAGTCTGAATTCTGAGTCTTACACTGTCCTCTGACTGACAAAAAAAAAACCTTAAGGTTTTTTTAAGTATATCATATTGCAATAAGGAAAAATGGAAATTTTTAAGGATATAGAATTTTCTCATTTTTGTACCTTTCAAAACAGTTCAGCCTTACAATAGTCTTACAGATAAAATAAATTGTTCTTCCTGCACTGCACCCCCACTATCTCTGACATTGCTATTAGTCACCTCTATCTTCTGAAATTTCATTCATTTTAGCTCAGTTACACACAGGCTTAGTAGCATTTTTATTTGCAATATAAGCACTGATTTTTAATTTTTTGTTTTAAATAGCTTTTCCTGATTAAAAAAAGACATGGATAAAAATCTGTTCTCAGTACAACATTCACAGTAGACCTGCATTCAATTCTCCAATAATTCTGAGTATCGTCCAAGCCTATGCTGTTAATTGATTTAACAGAGGACAACATAGCATCTGATAATGCCAGAAGATATTACTTATTCCTTATAAAAAAAAAGAAAAAAAAAAATCCATTGCACAGAGAATAATTTGATACAAAAATTTTTAGGAAGGATGGTAGAGGTGACTTAAGATTGTGAACTGTGAACATTGTGTTGGCAGAATAGTAGACTGAACTAAAGTGAAGTTCACATAAGTCTTATCAAAGTAGGGCTTGGAGAAATAGGAGCCATGACAGTGGTAAATCTTGTGGCTGAATTCCTGCGATTTAGCACATGCACTGTTAAGAGGAAATTCCATGTAAGTCAGTTCACCAATCTCTTTACTTTCCTAAGTATGAACCCATGTCGTACACTTTTCCCGAACAATAACAATTGTGAAGCAACTTCCTTTTGTATTTTGGTAATCACTTAAAAATGACACAGTAGGCTGTTTACAAAATCCTTTTTTTCCTCCAATTCTTAAATAACCAAACCCCAGTTGAAAAGACTGCCAGCAGTTAATGTCATTGCACCATTTTTCTTTATAAAAATCAATAAGCATAGAAACTATGCTTTTAAAAATAAAATTCATTACTACATTGTGACACCTCATCTTAGGGCTTTTTGCCAAGCAGCATTCTGGAAGAATTAAAGTTGTGATAGAAAAAATGATTTTGTGTCATGGACTGCTTGCAAAATACTCAATTTAGACACGTTCTCACTATTCTATAAGTTTGTTATCTCATCCTAGTAGCACTGATCGCACACAGAAGCCTGAAGAACATGCTGACACGGACAAAATTCTTTTGAGTTCTGTATAGCAGTCAGTGCTGGTACAGAGGACTTGGCCACTTTCCCCACTCTGCTCCCAGTGTGCTGGCTAACCAGGTATGGCACATGGCACACAGTTTCCTCACCTTGAGGTATGAAATGGTACCATAGGAAAGTGGTAAGGCTCAGACAACTCTGTAAAAACTACAAAAAGAAACATTTGCAAAGCTTTGCTTTGCACGTGCTCTTCTTGAGAAGGGAAGTGTTAATCACAAAAATATTTGTAGGACCCACTCTTCATATATAGTATTCATGATGTCATGCCCTATAGAGATGCTCTAATGCAAAGGCAGAACTTGAATTGAGTGTCTTCTGGAGATCCAATGTTGTTGAAGGAAAAGTATCTTTCATATAGCTCTGGCGGCAGTTTAGCAAGCTCAGAGGAAGAAAAAAAAAAAATCACACCTCAAACTTATTTGGAAATATGTGACTTAACAGTGCAATGCATTTAATCTGGTTTTGGAAAATCAGATGTTAAAATGTGTACAAAACATAACATGTTACATGTCAGTGTAAAAAAAAAAAACCCAAACCAATGTGGTCTGAGGAAAAAGTATGTCAAAAGACAATTTTGTAACTTTTTTTTCTTAATTGGACACTTTAAAGTTCTTCAATAATGTGAGATTTACCTGTGCCAATTTAAATGGATTATCTTTGACAAATGACAGGCTCTGTGAAGGCGACTGGTCTGAAACACCAATAATATTGAGTCCTTTCCTCTTCTCTCTCAGGCAAGCTTGTTGGTGTCTCTTTATTCTTTCCATCTGTTCCTCCACAGTCATTCGAGGCCGTGTGCTTTCTGCAAGACACAGCTGCTCCACTGCACTCCTCGGTCTTTGCTTAAATGGGAGAATAAATGTATTTGTTTTTAAAAGGCAAGATTCTAAACTGTTTAGCTTATCAGAAAAGATCACCTAATGATTTACTAAAAAGCAGAAAAATAGCGGGCAAGTAAATATTTCCTTTGTATGTGAAGAAAGTCAAAGAACTAAATGAACACTGAAATTCAAAATAAAAGGAATGATTTGCTTTTTTTTGAACAGTGACATTAGTAGCACCAATGATAAAAATTAAGAGAATGGGTAGATACTCTCTCTAAGCCATCCTATCAAGTTGAAACAATTTACCAGACATTTAACAACAAGCAAACACAAGTTACTTGACTAAGACAGAAACATAATCAAAATTTAATGATTCAGGACATTTATACCAGTTGATCTAATAGCCATTTCTCCTTTTTATTTCAAGAAAAACTACAGCTGGGCAACACTTAATGGCAAGTGCAGGCTGAAACAAACTGAAAGAGCCTCAAGTTGCACCAGGGGAGGTTTAGATTGGATATTAGGAAATATTTCTTCACTGAAAGTGTTTTCAAGCCCTCGAACAAGCTGCCTGGGGAAGTGGCTGAGTCACCATCCCTGAAGGTATTTAAAAGATGTGTAGATGTGACAGTTAGGCACATAGTTTATAAGGTTTGTGGTTGGACTTGACCTTAAAAATCTTTTCCAACCTATGTGATTTTATGAATTTATCACCACTTAAAAATCTGTAATTCTAAGCATTATATTATTCCCAAAATAACAACCATCACTTTACCTACTCTGTTCTTGAAATTCACTGATTTTCAGATAGTTCTGTACTTTGTCAGACAGAAAAAAAATTACTTCTGGCTAATCAGCTACATTCAGTACATTCACAGTAAATGATTTCACTTCTGAAAAGTAGCATTCTTTCTCCAGTCAACATCCTGTGATTTTGTCTCTCCTATCCCTCTTCCTCCTACAACTTCTCTTCTATTAACGCTACAACTATCGCAAAACTTTTCCCCCCTTTCGCCTGAACTACCTGTAGGCCTCTGTCTTTAACCCAGAGACTACAGGACTGTCTAATCTGAAATTCCAGGCTTATTACCAACATACTGCTTACTGTACCTTTATTTTCTGGCTGCTTTAGTTTTTTCTCAAATAATTTCAGTAATAAAATATATAAACGAAGTATTTGTTATAAAAGGGCTGTTAAACTGCCCCAGAAGCCAAAGATAAATTCTTCAAAAGTTTTAACCTAAAATGCTTCCTGTCCTTTCAACTCAAGTGTGAACTTCAGTACATTTGTAGACTTACTACCATTTAGTTCTTGCTCAGTTTGCATGTACTGAAATCTCTACGCAGTTTAACATACATGACCTTTATAAATTTGTCATTTTTTCTACAGGTGTCTCCATTAACCTAGTATATTTTTATAATAGTGAGTGAATTTTATGTAAAGAAAATTAAAAATGTAACTACAACTTGTGAAGTAACTACAGAAATTAATCTTAAAAATGAACACATCATTATCCATCAGTGCTCCGAAGTTATTTTTAAGTACCATTCTTGGATCTATCTTCTTATTCTTCCTCAAAGTGACATAGGATGCTATTGTTGAAGACTCTGGTGTTGGTGATTTGGTTCTGGGTGGTACAATTCCCACAGGAAAATGCGAGCCTGCAAAACAGTAAAGTGATATACTAAGGATTCTGCAAAACACTACCAAAACAGTTTATTGTTTTCTAGAAAAAGACATATTGTCAGCCTTGGAAACTAGACAGCAAAGATCTTAATGCCTATCAGACCTGTTAAGGTACGCATGCAGATGACCAGCCCATGGCCTGAGGTTTTGCTAATGGAACAGAACACAGGAAACTACTACACATGGCAGGAGAAATTGTTGGACATGGAAAATATAAATCTAAAAAATTTTGTCTGTGAGAAAGAGACAAAAGTTAGATAGTGCTGTGTGGAATGGCTAGATTTCACAGACAGTTAAGGGGGAATGAAGTGACAGACGGCCAAACTTCACAGCTAACTGGATGGCCATGCTGGGGACTTACTGTAGAATAGCTTGCAAGGCCAGCAGAGTGCCTAGGTAGCCGTATCAGTGCTACCAGTTACAGCCAAGCTTACCTAGGTCATGGTGTCAAAGATACAGGATCTAGCAAAGGTGGGACCAATGGAGAAAATAATTATGGGTGGCTTGTTTATCTGGGAGGAAGCAAAGGCTGTGAAAGGCACGGGGCAGACAGATAAGAAAGAACAGACATAGAACAAGAGAGAGGAGGGGGAATAAAAGGGGCCAGCCGTTTGTCAGTGTGCTTGTGTGACCAAGCCCTGTGCTTGCAGTCTGTCCTATCTTCTTATTAAACTTTATTCTTAAGTATTTTCCATGTGAGTATGCTTTCCCTTTTGTGTGTGACAGCATGGGAGATACTAGTGATCTTCAGGCCAGGCTACCTTGTGAGTAGGAGATGGCTACAGAGACATCATAGGTCTGAGGGTGAAAGACAGGAGAAACTGCAAATCTATGGGTTGGCTACTGGAGGGACAATAGGTCAGGACCTACTACCATGGGGAACCTTCTGTTTGTGAGATGCTAATGAGTTTAAGACTAGACAGCAAGCAGAATACAAGGTGTGGGAGCCAGCTTTCCAAGAGACCTTAGGTTTAGGACCGAGATACTGGAGAGGCCAGAGGTACTGAGAGTTGGTGGATGGGTCTGGCCAGCTCTTGGAGGGACTTGTTTGTGTGCACACGTATGTGCTCATGACTACATATGTATGAGATCAGCCAGCATGCTTTGAGCCTGGTTAGCTGGATCATACTATTTTTGTTGTTCCACTTTCATGGGAGTGCTGGTCTTGTTTATGCAGTGTCTGTAATGGCACTGGTCTCAAACCTGCTTGCATTATCTGTTGTGGTTAGTGGTGGCTGTGCTTGTGCACCGTGGTATGTCCTCAGCCCTGCAGCTTGCTGTACTTAGGCAGCCAAGCTCTGTCAGGTCGGGAGCTGAGGATATTCTGTGTCCTTATGTCCACTACATTCAGCTTCTTGTAACCACATCCACCATGAGTTTTTCTACTTAGAAAAGTTATGCCAAAATGTAATGAAGCTGGTAGAAAACCGAAGTTAAAACTTACCAAAATACACAGGTATAATTAAATAACACATGCTTCATTTTTGCTTCCTGATACATGCTGGAAATCAAAACATGAAAAATATTGTTTCCTTGCTGAATTTGCCTAAAAAAAGAGAGATAATGTCTTCTCTGACAGCCAAATTATTTCTCCTTGGTTTTCCTGAGGTTGCACAGATTTTAGAGGATATATTGGGTCAGTGAAGGCTCAACTCTTTCTCCAAATTGTTTGAGAGGGTGACAAAATAGTCTGGAGGTGTCTGAATGCCAAATCCATCATTCAAAACAACTATGAAGCAATGGCTTGTGTCTCCTTTAGACATAAAAAGGATAAAATACAGCAGAAGTCCATTTTACTTTTGTGTCACCTTTATGTACCACTCAGGTCATAAATATTCCTCTGCTCGGGTTACTTTACATAGTCCCATTACAATATTTCTCTTTGATTGGTGACATTTTAAGAGAGAGAAATGGCTCACATGAGAAGTATCTAGTACAGTAATGTGCACAACAAACTAGGAAAACATTATTAAATTTCCTCTGATATGTACTAATTTTTAGAACCACCCTCAACAGGAAACTACATCATTGAAGTATGACTTTTTAAAATAGCAAGAAAGAAGAATTGCAGAGATGAGCTGCCCTTGAGTTTGTTTCCTTTTCAGCTTATAAACTGTTCAGATAGAATGACATAAACATGCTTGTTGAAACAGCATATACTTGCAATGGCATATCCACTACAAAAAAAACCCCAAACAATCAGGAATGGTTATATTTTTCCTACTGTATGGGGATTGCCAATGCCCAGAACAAGAAATATCTGTTAGAAAATTCACGTGCTCAAAAGCATGGGCTGGATGATAAAAACACAGCAATTATAAACTCACTTCACTCTGTTGTTTTTAGAAGATAAAAAGCCTCTTGTTGCTTGCTACCACTGCAGCTATTCTCTCCCCTTCCCCTAAATACTGTTTATATTAGAAGAATTTGTATTATTGCTTTCCCTTAGTGAGGACTGTTTTTCCACAAATGGACATAATAAAATTACTTCTGTCTTTACAGAAGATGACAGAAAGCAGACTGGGGTGCTCAGCAAGTATTGGTTTGCTTTATACAGTCAGCACCGGCTTTCTTATATTGTCTTGATAATTACTTTCCCTCTTGTCATAAATAACTATAAAAAATCTGGAACACTCCAGGTCAATAAAACCTAGGCATGTTGTCAGAAAGGTAACTTCCTCAATTTTGGTGGTTGATGATTAGCAAATCTCAGGCTAAACTCTGCATTTTTCACCATCAAGTTAAAAGAAATTTAGTATCTATCTTAAATGAACATTACACCTCAGCAAACAACATAGTAAATCTGAATTGTCTGGTAACTGGAAGCTTAATTACATTATATATCATAGAGCCATTCACCTTGTTTATACCCAAACTGTATGCTAACCTCAGTTTTAAAAACTTTCATTACTGTTCTGATGAAAATAGCACCCTTATATGATCATAGTTCCTGCTCAAATTCTGGTACTCTTGCACCAGCCTTCTACATACAGGCTTAGTCAAACTACCAGAACAGAAGACAGTGATGTTGCTGGCACTAGAAACATCAACCGTTACGAAAAAAAAAAAAAAAATCTTTAAGTGTAGTTACTTTTCCTAAAAGCTCTTGATATGGTTTTTGGGAGGTGCTTAAGCTCCTTTTCATGAAGTCACCTTTAACAAACTATTCCGTGTGTTTTAACAAACAGAATTGAGAAGCACTTCCTGGTAAAAGACTCTACCAAGTAATTAGTAGCTTTTATGGAAGCTAGATGAAGAGAAGAATCTAAAGCATTTAGCAATTGCAAAGACCTTTATTGTCTGTACACTCCAAGGTCATGATCACTATTCCTATTATATCAGGGGACAGAAGGCAATTCAACAATTACAAGATTAAAAAAAAGAAAAAGACATTGTTTCTCTGCCTTATGAGAGCCTGAAAATTCTGTGGTGCTGCCTTCTAAGACGTTCCGGTGACATAACATCAGGAGCTTGAACAATTACTAGTTTTTGAACCAAGGGCAAGAACATAAAATGGGTAATTGTTCAAGGCAATGGTGTATGGGGAATGTGAGTGATGTGATTAGACATGGGGTCAATAAGGATTTCAGGGTTGTTGGTGAGTGTAATGTTTGATTTTTCTGTGGTGTAATTGACTGAAATCTTTCTTGTCATATAATTAAATCTGTTTGATCATATTAAGAAATGGACAGGCTACAAAAATACGAAACATGATATAGCTTCTGTAACACAGTTAAAGCTTTGTATTCCGTGTGAAAAAGGCTGAAAGGTTGTAAATACCATGCCTGGGGACAAACCTTTAGCAGAAGATTCTGATTCTGAAATTTGCTCTGTTTTTTCTTCACCATTAGACTCATCCACTTCTGCTACTGTAGTTAACTCTGGTTCGCTCTTATAAAGCCTATAGTCAGGACCCTGATGAATGACAAGTTATCAGGTAAATAAATAGGCATTTTTGTACAAGCATTTATGTCTTAAGACTCAAAATAATTATTTTGTGATGGCTTTGCTCTCATTTTAAGACAATGTTTCATTGTTCAAGTGCTACTGCAGCAGTATTTCTTTGTAGTTAATTTGAGTAACAACAATTGCAGACTTTCAGAAATTACAGAAAAAATTGCCATAAAAATGCAGAAGGTTGGAGGTTTTTTTTCTTTTATATGATCTTCAGGAAACAAATTTGTATAAGGTTTCAGCAAAAACTGATTCTGAACCTAGAGTTTTATAAGAGCTTGCAAGTAGAATAATCGAATTTTCTGAAATTTACTCAGATACAAGCAGTTAAGTCTTAAGACATTTTATATATGCACAAAATATATGACAGGAAAATGTGAAAAGCAAATGATGGGGCTATAAATAGAACTAAGTAAACAGAAGTAAAAACATAACACAAGTAGCCAGATGACAAAATAAATATTGTGGCTGTGCAAAGGTAGGGGGATGCTTCAAGAATAATGTGGCAGTTTAAGCCACTTACACAGTAAGATCCATTTCTCTGATATCCTTGAACTTGGTGAATCTTCTTTTCTTCTGACAGATGTACTGGGCCCCTGCTATAACAGAGCAAGGAGCTGCTATCACTGGGCAGAGGGGGGATTATGGGAGGATGCTCTGTAAAGTCATAGGACCGAGGGAGTGGAGGACGAGGTGGGACTACTTCCTCTTCCTAAAGATTGTAGAATAGTCACCTTATTTAGACGTGCACACCTGTTACAATTATTTATAACTTAAAAAGAAAAATATATGACAATAGGTATACCAGCTATACATTTTTGGAATTAAAGGGACAATGTCACACTGAAAAAAAACCAAACCAAAACAAGAAGGCTTCATTTTCTTTGGGTTTCTTCTGATAATTTTATTCTTTTGTTTGGTTTTTATTGTACTACTATTACCTAGACTGAATTACTTCAACAGTTTCATTATTTAGCTTATCAAGATTTTAAATGCTAACACCTGCACTTTCTGTCGGACATGTACAAACTCTCTGAAGCAGCCTTTAAAAAATTAACTTCAATATATTTGTAAAGATTTTTTTATAAATTAGACTTTTAGAAAGTTTTGTAAGCCAGATGTATATTGCGTAGACTTTAGATAACCATGACAATGTCCCTTTAAAACTGTAACTTCTAGCCAGACTTTTAGAGGAATTGAACATTTGGGAGTTCCCACAGTTTCAGCTGTTTCTGTGAGTGTTCTGACCATCTGAGAACCAGGCTCAATATGTGAACAGACACATAAAGCAATGCATTTCTTCCCATGAAAAGTGTGGTGGGGTAGAAAACAAATCCATAAATGAGGGTTTATATTTCTAGGATAAAAGCATGGGTAGAGGAAAAGGTAAGAAATTGAAAAGAGAACCATACCAATGAGAATATAAAGACACAGAACAAATGAAAGTTTTAGAATTACTAGTGGAGATACCAGTCTTTAATTAATAATGCAATATTTTCACAGGAACATACTGAATACATAATTCAGATATCCTTAAAACCATCCTTAAAATAATGTTCATTTTTATCATAGGCATATTAGAAATTCGGTGATACTAAAATGGTAAATATGCTAAAACCATACCTCATTTTTATATTTAATAGCAGAAAAAGTCCTTGATCCCATGATTCCTGTTTAGGGGGAGGGGCAAAGGTGTAAACAAAAAAGAAGAGAAAAATTGTTTTCAATAAACATCTTTAAAAATATGAACTATAACCTGTTGCTATCAAACACACGCAAATCATCAGCTTAAAACGTATGATTGCTTTATTTTCTCAGCAATAATGCCATTTTTTCAAATATAAAAAAGCAACTATGGAGCTTATCCTTTAAAAATGTATATAATCCAATCTCATTTCCTATGAGATAAGAAACAATCAGTTTACCTGCCTCTGAAGAGCTTCTTTGCTGTTTATGTTTACTTAAACCTTCCATGACATCCTGAATTCTCCACAGTTCCTTCTGAATCTGAGCACGCTGTATCCCTGCTGACTCAGTCTGCCAGTAAACAAACAGCATATATAGGCAATAAATTAGGATATGTTGCAAGCAGAAAAAGCCAGAAAACCTTTTTTTTCATTTTTTGAGAAACATAAGTTTGTTTGAAAATCATTCAAATATTGTCAGAAACAAAAAGTATAAAATTAACTAATTTCATGATGTGCGGCTTAATTTGACAGCAATTTGCTAGTTCAAACTCCACTTAAGAACAGAATTGTATCTACTGTTTCCAAATAAAATCCCAGAAAACTTTGCACAGGAGACCTAGGTACAACAAAAGAAATCATCAGTTCAAACCCTAAAACAGATGGAGATGAACATGGTGTCTGTGTACTAGCATCTAAACTGTTTGCCTATTTGTGTTCATGGTCATGCATGCTTTGGACTGCATAACACAAATTTCTCAGCTCTTGGGCTTTCTTGCAACCTCCCTTTCATAGGTGCATAGAAAATAAATCCCTGGAGCAAATAGCTTTTAATTCCTCCCAGCATGGACCACACCCGTCTGCCTCTTCCAGATAATGGATGCACATCTCTGTGTGTCTGAGTCTCACAGAACTCTTAATATGCAAGACCTGAAGCACTGCCTAAAATATTGTTTATTATAACTTATTTTGACAGAATGATTTCATTGCATTTTGTGTGAAGATTTAATAAGACTGTCATAGCAATTAAGGTCTGAGAAAATGACTCTGTTTTGGACCCCACCACTGAAACAGGAAGAGCAGGCTTCCAGGCATAAGAAAACCCATGGTGTAGCTTCTAAAAAAACCAGGAAAAACTGAAGACCTTCTTAGAACTTACAAATTTAATTTCTTTTTATAGCTTGTAAGTTACTGCACCCCATGTCCCTCTTTTTTCATTTGTGTAGTTTTTATACAAAATAATAGAAAATGAAAGTGACTTAAGTGTGCTATAAGACCTATGCCACACCTGAATCTCTCCAAGCCGATCAAGTTGCTCCTGCATATGGTTCCTTGTTACAGTTACATCATACTCCAATTTATCATATTCTCTCCAAGCCCGTTCCAGTTCCTAAGTATCCAAGAAAAGTAAAGAATTACAGATGCGCTTTCAAGTGAAAAAAACCCAACCAAACAACCCTTATATTTATTTTTCCTTTTTTTCAGTGGCGTGAAACTTCAGGAAGTAATGCATAAATAGATAACAGCAATTAATAAATATGTATTTTAGAGAATGCAATGTTTGAACAGCTTTTTTATTTCCTAATGATACTGAATGGAATTCAAACAAACAGCATTTTTATATTTTCACAAACAAAAAAGATAGGCAGGGGCAAAATCTTCAGAGTAAGTCTTTATATTCAGCAGGCATGTGGGTCTTAAGCTGTCCTTCTGAGGCAGAAAACCCACAGAAGTGGATGCAAATTTGTCTATCACATAGAATACATACACATGAGTGCACACAGTGTGTATGTATACATGTGTGCATATACACAATGTATTATGCAACACAAATATAAGTAATCCAACCCTGCCTGTAAGGTTACCAGTGAATGCTCCAGGCCTGCTAATACACCGTGATTATACATATGTGAAACTACAAACACCAGAAGGGAGAAGGTGCAGAAAGAAAATCTTTGAGATCAGCTCTGCCATCTCACTTTTTAAGCCTACATCAAGCAATTTACTCAATTTAACATAAATTTAAGTCAGTGAGGGAAAGTGTATCTTGATGATTTGCTTTCCCCTGATTCCCTTTTCCTTGTCCAATCAATTCCTTTTACAGTTTATTTTAATGTTCAGACTAAAAGTAGTATTTCAGGGCCCACTTCGTGTTAATTTCACCACAGCAAGCCACTGGAATTTGATACTGAAATACTTGTTTGGATATGTATGTAAGTAGGCAAAAATGACTTTTTGCCTTCTTATTTCAGTGTCATTTCCATCATGAAGTGGAAAAGGTTAGTAAATAGCAATTCCCTTCCTTTTCTGTTTGTGTTTTTAAGGTTTTTGAAAGTGCATAACTTGAAATATCTTTTAAATGTAACAGCCCTCTATTAAGAGAGACCATGACAGCGTATTTTCTTCTTTTCATCCTGAAGATGCTTTTGCTTAAAATAAGCCATGTATCTGATCAAATATATTATAGTTTGTGCTTGCTACTACTTTGCCATCACAAAAAATAGCTTATTTGCATTATTTACTTCTTCTGTAATCAATTTTTCTTATTATAAGGATGAAATTTATCACACCAATTAAAGTCAGTATGCACTCACTGCTGGCCAAAAGAAATAATTAAAGGAAGGCTCGAGGAGTATAGTGAACAGCACTTTCCAGCTGCTTTTGACAAAAATAGGAGCAAGCAAGAGGTAACCAAGTTTTCCTGGAACATAATAAAAAACAACCAAAGACAACCTGATTAAGAACATGAAGGTAATCATTTAACACTTCACTGAGTTTTACTGGCAAGAACGTATTACTTACTGCAGTAGCTCGCGATACTTCTCGACAAGTGCTAAGTAGTCCGTTCTGCAAGTCATCTCTCTGTAAGACTACATTTTGTATGGCTGAGGGATTGTCTGCATTCATTTCTATCTCCTGGCTTGCTGATAGCAAAGCTTGCTCAAGCGTATACTATTATAATAAAAAGAATTATGTTTAATGTTCTGCATCATTGGGCTGATTTTCGTTTTATTTCAGTTATCAATGTTCTGATAATAAGCATGTAAAATAATATCCACTTTAGGTAATAAATACAATTGTCCTACTTTCTCCTTGTGTAGCTGTTGAAGCTTCTCCTCCAGTGCTTGTACAACTTTATCTTGTTCACATAAACGGCTAAGCTTAGCCTAGTATGTAACAGAAAATGATCGCAATTAGGATTTCATTTTTAGTATCTTCAGTAATCAAAATATAGCTTGATCAAATAATTACATGTATCTATATAAAATGTTATTACCACAAAATAACATTATGAAGGCATTAGCCTTGCATTTTCAAACTAATCTTAAGGATACCTCTTAAGATACTATAAAGTAAGTGTTGTCATAACTTGAAACAGCATGGCTCAAAACATATACTTTAGCATTCTGCAGCTAAATCTTAACAACTTAATAATAGGTATTAAATACTCTTTTAATCTACACATTCCTCAGTATTAGAAAGAATACAGTATATATACACAGTCTTTCCCATGGTTTATTTCAGGTGGTAGTTTTTAACAGTTACTGGGACTATCTATGGTCTGCTCTGTTTTCACTTTTATCAAGGCTTAGCTATGACTAAAACTGTTCCACTCCAGCTCCAGTTTAAGCAAGTAACTGTTCAGTACACTCTGACCAATGTTAACCAGTTTACTTTTCTATTTGAACAATCTTTTTGGTTTAGTTTGTGCTCCCTGACTTCTGACCTCTAAGATAACGGTGGAAGTCTACTTTATCTTTCACTTTAAAAATAGCATCCCTTAAATCATTATGTCTGCTCTTAGCCACATTGTGCAAGAATGACTAGACGTGCATATGAATGCATACACAGTATGACTATATGTGTGTATTTTTCATTACCAATTTTACCCCAAGCTCAATTTCTTTAGTAACTAGTAGCCCAATACTCTGAATGGTAACTACTCATACCAAATTTCAGTTTTGGTGTATCAGTCATATTTTTGAGAAATTACATCTCTCATGCTCGTAACTGAACTATGGCTACAGAGCTTTTCCTTCTTGTCCTGGTTCGGCCAGGACACGGTTAATTTGGTGCAGCCAGGCTATTCTATACCATGCTAACATCATGCCCCAGGGCCAGTTCCGGGTTCAGCGGTTCAGTTCGAGTGTGTGGTCGGTCCGTCCCTTTGTCCCCAGTATTGCCCATTTCTGTGTATTGCTTCTTTCTTACTGTTGTTACTGCTTTTGTTACTGCGATTGTTTCTTACTTGCTTCTGTATTATTTCCTTATCTCAACTCAAAAAGGCATTTTGAAACCTTTTTTTTTCCTTTCTCTGTCCATGGCCTGCAGCGCGGAGAGGGGAGGGGGGGCGGGACACGGGACAGCAACAGCAGCCATGAGGCTTTACTAAACTACCACACTTCTAAAGTAATTCATTCCTTTCTAGAAGCAATTAACCTTTGAACAGACGTAATATATGAAATTTCCACCCAAAATGTTATACTCCCTGCAAGTTAGATGCTTATTACAGAAAGAGTCTTATGGCCCTCAATTTCACAAAGCAATTTCTATTGGTAACCACATATATGAAGTGCATTTCAAACCCCAAAGTCAAGGGGAAAATTATTATCAAAACAGAGACAAATACCAGCATTTCCAAGGAAGAAGAAATACAAATGACTTACATCAATATCCAGCTCTTCAGTTCTGTATTTGTATAGTGTACCCCTACATTCTTCTTGTGTTAACTATAAGGAAGAATAATATTGCCATAAAACAACTTAATTGGACTATGAAAATGAAACTATTGTTCAGCTTAAGAGTTTTAATACAGAAACTGGCTTTTGCTTGAAAGTCAAGCATACAACACTGAACAATATATTTTTAGCCAATATATATTAATGAAGATAAGCAAATGGAATGTCAAGCAGACTGTGAGTAGAAAGTTGCATTAATTTAACAGGCTATGTTTCTAATGCAAACTGGCTTTTTAAAGATGTACAACTAAATCAAACACGGATTATGTAAGAAGATGAAACTGTCAAGAGTACATCTAGACACAGTTATGTATCATTATGTACATTTTCTCATGTGCATTCTAAATACAAGGGCTCATTCTACTTGGAATTAACCATTGTAGGCCCACGAAGGTCAAGTGTATTCACAAGGATATTCTGATGTGAATCTGAAATCAGAACAGAATGGCCTAAATTATACATATTTACACAAAATATGTGTAAAAATATCTCATTACAGACATATGCCCATTAAATACCACCAAATATTTTTCTGTCTACTTTTTCATATGAATTCTCTCCCCTCGAACATATTAAGTCCTAAACTCTTTCAGTTACTGAACTGACTAGTGACAAGATTTTAAAATGTTTTATATGACAAAAGGCAGCTGCTCATTCTAGAATGGACGGTCACATACAGTAACTACTTAATGTCCTATACAGCAAGTATTGGCATAGCACTATCAAACTTTGTATCTGATTTACTTAAAAACATGTCTGCATGGAGATGCTTTCCTTTCATGTATCTGTCATGATTTGGTCATCATGACTTAATAGTGCAAGAAAGACTATCAAAAGACAAGTCCATGTGAAAGGACACTTATAAATAAAAAGGACTAGGGAAAGGTTAATCAGACAAGCATTCCAAACATACAGTAAATCTTCAACACACTTAAGTGTTTCATTTCAAGACATTAAGTCCACATACCTCATGCAAATGCACCTGGTGACAATTTAAAAGTATGTACAGTGTATTAAAATCACACAGTAACTTTCTTTGAAATGGACATTTTATGAAAATGAGTGTTGGAATATGAAAAAAGCCACAGCACTTTTGCACCTTGTGAATGTCACAAAAATTAAGATAAATATTTAATCTCCTACTATTGTAGCGTTGTGGTTTTTTAATTGTTGATTTTATCACAATAAGAGAAAAATGACGAATGGAAATATTAAACAAAAAACACCTCATAAACATGGCCAAATGTCTTTAACTTATGGAGAAAACCTAGTTATATTTCACAACAGAAAGATTTTACATAAGATTTTACTCCTCTAGTAGATAAATACATCTTCCCAAGACATGGCTCAGCTTTTTATATAGCTTGCCTGGAAAAATGTAATTTTTTCAAGCCACTATTTTTTACACTTTTAAATTTTTTTAAAAAAAGACGTTTCTTTTTTTGGCATGTCAACCTTAATTATAGCTGAGTTTAAAACAGCTTGCCAATTCAGCATCCTTATCCCCGCCTACCTCCTAAAAGGAATTCTTTTAAGTATTCAGAAAATGAAAACACATTTTCAAGGAACACTACACACGTGCTAATTCATCTTATTAAAATCCTATCTAACACTTCTAAAACTGTTGCCGACTTCTTGCTTTTGTCAGCAGCACTAGTTTCCCACAACAGGCACTGCTGGAGAGCCGCTTCATTTCAACATTTCTACTGCAACATTTTACATAGACTTAGTGCAAAAACTCTAAAAACAGGATGAAACAATCCATTTCCAACAAAACAGCAGCTTCTATTTCCACAGCACATCTATAAATCAGCTTAAGGCAAAAAGTGCAGAATGCCATCACATCCTACTGGATTTATAGGAGGAATTGCAGCAGACAAAATGCAATTACACATTACAAGCAAGGTTAAAAACCTAATAACCCTGGAAAATGTAAGAGCTTCAACAATCAGGTTATCAAATTGTATTTTATGTCATGCTTAACAAACACCTCGCTCACCAACTCACTCCTACAAAATACTTTACCAGGACACGAATTTCAGAGAAAGAGTGCCACCTACTGAACCAATGACATGGCTGACCGCTGACTTCTACGCTTCTCCTTCACATTTGCCTACTCAAATCCAAAGAAGTCCATGCCACTTAACATGGCGAAGCACACTGTGCAGCTCTCAAATATTGGGAGACCTGAATACCTACAAATAGAACTTACCGCTTTTGAAAGGCAATCTGCACACACAGAATTTGGCCAAACATGTATCTCATGTGAAAAGGTAGAAGTGATTTTAATTGAATCTCTGTTTTATGTTAGAAACAATTTATCATCTGCTTTCCAGTCCTACTGGACAGTCCCATCTCCACAAACACCAGTACCAGATGAATCATAAGTGGATGTGCTTCCACAATGGAAACAATGTAAGATGTCCTCAGAGGGAAATTTCTTCCCAAATAAATGCAGATTAGGCAAATCTCTCTAGAGACATGAGGGGTTAAACCTCTTTAAGCAATCAATATTAAGAACATTTAACTGACAATATAATTTCATTACCTTATAAGCTAATTTCAGATTCTGCTAACTATTCAATAAGCATATGGCAGGAAATTTTACACCCTGAGAGCACACTAAGCATCTCTGCAAGATTATTGCACTTAGGAAATTAAAACGGGATATTTTGTGAGGAGCACAAGGTTAAAGTCAGATTTCCAAGATGCTTTTATTTTTCTTTTTTAAAGTATTTCTTAATATCAGCAAGGACCGCAAATGGGCATTTACCCCACAGTAAGCAAGATTCTCCTCTAATTTTACATAATGTGACAGATAATATTTCAAGTACAAACTGGAAATAAAAAGCGTTTAGCTCAAATACAATGATCTCATGTTCATAAAAAAACCCGAAAAATATTTCTACCTATAAATCTCAAAATCTAACATGCATAACCATTTAAATGTATGCAGCTGTCATAATAATAATAATAAATGTCATCAACAAGATCTCCCTATCTTTATAGGAGAAAAAAAATCAAGGACTATTTTTAGGCATTTTTAATATATTAAGAAATATTATCCAAGCAAAATCCTGGATGTTAGCCTGTTGCACTCAGATTTTTGTTTCTCCCCCTTTAGGGAACGTCTAGGGATAATTCTGCTGTTTAAAATCAGCATATACTGCTTTAGGAAACAAGATTCACACTTCTTACCTAGTATTAGAAAGAAACAAACAAAAAAAGAATGTAGAAATGTATTGTAAAAGACCTCTCTTCTTCTTGCCTGTACATATGGAATCATTGCTGTGGCTTACATGTGTAACTTACAGTACAGGCTGTAGAGCAGATTGATGCATGTCAAAGTGATTGAAATAACTGTGAAGATGTAACAAATTACAAACAAAAATATTTTATAAATAACACATTTGAAACAGTATATATTCTAGCTCAAGAATCATTAGAAACACATAGGAAGTAAGGCACCTTAATTTTTAATTAAATACAAGATTTTCTTGCTTTCCTTTGCTTAACTACAAATGAGCTGGGTCATAAAACTGAATTGAATAAAGTGAAGCAAAGAAAGATCCTTTTATGTGCCTGCAGGAATGGTTACAGTCATCAGAAACTAGTTTATTATCTTAATAACAAAATAGGTTTCAGCCACCAGCATGGAGGCTTCTCCCAATTGTTTACGTTTCTTTAAAACTGCAGTGGGAAAGATGACTGGTAAAACCATTTTATTTTATTTGAATAAAAAAATATATGCTGTTTAAAATTTAAATAAGTTGCCAGAATCTTAAACAAGTTAGTTTTGCACTACAGAGTATTTAGGCAGTGAAATTCTGAGTGTATTTTTATCCTTTCCTAGAAGTCTATTGATGCAGTATTTTGTATAGTAAAGTTCATCCATGAAAGCAGAAGTTCTTGCTATTCTCTTATTTATGCAATACATGAGCTCTTCTGCACAAGCATGCCAACGTGCTGCAAACACTCTGACCCTAAGAGACCACATCTCTAGTGACAAAAGGTTGTTCATTCTCCATGACCTGTTACATTCACCATTTCTTTGACAAGAACATAAAAAAAAGTGCTTATTCAAACGTGAAGCAGCAGGTATGACTACAAGGTGAAGGCAGTGCTGTGTAGCAATACCTTAGCTGACAGCATGGCTTTGTGAAGGCAGCACTCTGATATTTATTGGGATCCCTAAGTAAGCAGCAAGACTAGACCAGGCACAGCTATAACTCAAGTGTATCTACATTACCATTAGAAGCTGAGCTTGTTTACCCTGACACAGCCAAAGCACCTCTGTTCATTATATATACCTTGACTTACTTGTCTTACATAATCTATCACAGGAAATTGATTTGTTTTGAAAAAAGCAAATGTGAAATCATAACAGCTAGGTTTCTTTAAAAAAACCCCAAACAACAAAAAACAATTTCATTTAGGGTTTGAGGGCACCTTACTTCTCCCGTTCCTCTCCCAAATAGTTCCTTCAGGTTCCCTGTTAAAACTCTTATTTTGCAAATAGGACTACAAATTGAATGATACTGAAATCAAAGTCACTCACAGTCCAATTTCCTTTGGAAAGCTGAGATTTTTCTTGCAACTTCTGTGGAACACAAGCAAATCTAGAATGTGAATTTGACTTTCAAAAAAATGAAACAAGAAACTAAGCTGCAGCATTTTTCCAAACATGGCAAAGCATCAATCACTAATAAATTACTGTTTTACATAGCAGAACACCACTTTTCTCTACACTTGCAACCTTTATATGCCATTTTGGCACACAAGGGCATAAATAGAAGTGTTAGCGAACTGGTCAGATATTCTGTGGCAGTCAGAATTGCACACCTCATCTTCTGCAAAATATTATAAGCATTTAAGTAATAACAACATCTTTCTTGGAGATGAGGCTAGAAACTTCTTAAACATTCCCTGATGTGACAGGAGCTATTCGGTCAAGCCTCAGTATCCCTAAGACGCTGCAGTGCCAACAGGTATGTATTGGCCATACTCATAAGTTAATGCAGGTCTCAACTCACAGACAATATTTCCATTCACGTTTCTTCCATCTTACCATTTAAACCATCACTAGATACTCTGTAAGTGTGCACACTTAAGTCTGCTGTGACTTTATGAACAGACACTGTCTTTTGGATTTACAGTCCCCAGATCAAAGTAATTTTGATCCTTCCTTTCTTCAGTGGCTAAAGGCTTGGTAGGTGCAAACAAAAACTTGTAAATCCACTTCCTAGAACAAAACAAAATTGCCAAATATGACCAGGTAAACACCACTCACATGCTTTTGTAGTGGTCAAAAGAAAGAAGCACCTTTGAACACTAATTGCAGGGAATCATGCTAAGACAAATGTTGGAAGCTTATTGGAAGTTTTATGAAGTTACTGGACACCTGCATAAAACATCAACTAATTAAATTCTCTAGACAGAAAAAGTTATTCAAAAGTGTACATTTAATACTTAACAACAAAAATGCAGCAAAAGCCATGCTAACGATATTGCAGCATTTTATAAAGCATGGATGACTTGTGGTTTTCCAAAGCAAATAAGAGAAACACTGATGTTATGAATAAATCTGAGGAACAACCAAAACTGTCACTAAGGAAAATTTTTGCAGATGATAAAGCAATTTCATTCACTATCCAAGACCTTACTTGCTGGTACAGTTGTGGTCTTAGCGCCGAGTTCTCAATCATAGTGTGAACCATGGTGATTAAAGGTTCATTCTCTTTCATCTATTTCAAATCAGGAGGAGCATACAGCAAACATCAGTTTACAGCATGGCTAGATTTGAAAGACGACACTGTAAAATATAGCCTCTACTTTAATTTTTTCTAATAATGCAGTAGATTACATTTTATCCCATGCTTTTCATATATTCCATCATTCAGTAATATCAACATCTGAAAAATTTAATAATATCAACTGTATCAAAACCACATAAATGCTCAAAACCAATGTAACATTTATTCACCAACACTCTCCCTTTTTAAAAATAAAAGGGGCTTAAAATAAGCCCAGTTTTGCAGAAAATTGAAATAAAAAGTATTATTGGATTATGCAATAGGAACACTCAAACTTTTACCATAAACCTTTTCAATTGTAGATTTAATAACTCAATGTATTTTAGAAAGATACGAGCCTCTGAATATCAAAGCACGGTTTAGACATGTTCACATATCCCAGAATGCCTGTATATACTGCACTGATGTATATACTCAGATACTGCACCGATTTATACACTTAAGAACTTTGAACCATTACTCAATATATTTATACACCCCCATATACAGGTGTGAAACTATTTCAGAAATTGTCAGACATTTTCTATAATGATTAGTATTTATTGCTATGTGAGCAATCATCAAAACCAGATACTTTGTTACAGTACAAACTGCATACATTTAGAATTTCAGAAAAGTGTGCAACACAGAAAATAGTATAGGGCTTTTAGTTTTAAAAAGACTTTTTCTAACAGTAAGGGAAAATGATGAAAACATATGGCTTTCCTCTCCAAGAGAAACAGAGAAGTCACGTAATGCACAATCCCCCTCCTATTTTTGTTGGAAACTTTAGGACGTGTTGGAAAGTTTAGGCAACTTTAGCAAGGAAGGAAGTGTGTGTATGAATATGATCTTTCACTCTGTCTATACATGCATCCACCACAAACTTGCATGGCAAAGTTTTGTTTCACAGACTGAAATGTAACAGAAAGCCTGAGTTTTTGATGCCTTTAAGAGTTCCTTGCCCCTTATTAGGAAAAAACCTAACTCATACATTTGAAGAAGTGGGTTTTTTTCTCCTTATGGGAAACACATTTTTATTGTTATAGTTAGAGGACCTTTTTGTTGTTGTTGTTGGTTATTACACATAGTAAAATCTCATCAGCTAAGTTAATCACCTAATAAAAAGTATCTTAAGAAGACAAGCTTATGATGCTTTGTTCAAGGTGGAAAATAAAAAACAAAAAAACCAACAAGCAATGCCTCCCATTTGCTCCATCATATACAGTATACTAAACTAGAAAACTAGAACTGACACAAGTAGTTGTTCTCCCTTTACTTTAAAATTTTCTCCAGATTGGGTGTACCAGGTGATACCAATAGTAAGACTGGTAGGTGATATCAATAGTAAGATCAACAACAAGGTCCACAGCCAAGCAATCGAAGTACAGCCAACTGAAACATTTGCCAAGGAAAAGTGGCTCTGAGGCGGAAATATTTTATTAGGAGTGTACTGGTTAGGATCCATTTCTATTAGGAGGATTTAAGCAGCTTCAGGATGTTTGGCTGATTCTTTTTTACAATATATCAAATTTTTGTTTCTGACCTATAACAATGTCAGAATTAAATTCTGTGGAAGTGTTCAAAGATTCTTTTAATTCAGATTAGAAAAAAAACCAAAGTGGATTTGCTCGTAAGATGTTCTGAAATAATGTTTTGTCCTCCAGTCAGCTCCAACTTTGACTAATAGGACTTCTTCCAATATTTTTACTACCATTGCTGCTTAACCATGCTTTATCTAACACTGTTTGCAAAGGCCAGTTATTTCCAGATCAGTTCTAGTTCCTTAAGCCTTCACAGAACAAAGATCAAAACCCAGATAATTGCTGAAGTAATGCCAACCAAATAGCCTTTGTAAGAGTCAAACATAGCAAACTTTTTTCCCCTTTAGGAAATAATGTTTCAAAAAAATACTGACATTTAACTATTGAGAGGTTCTTTTATCTGTCACAAACCGTCCATTAACTAAAGCTAGTACCCACACAATGCAATGTGTTCTAAAGAACTGGCAAAGTAAACTAGAGCGAGGGGGGACACAATGGCAAGACACAGTGCTCTGAAATAGGAGAGGGTATCTCCTTTGTTTCTTAAAGCATTATCATGGGGATACTCCCAAACTGAAGTTGAATGCTACTCACATTGAATAAATAGCTCAAGGAAAATATTTGCTTGCTGTTAACAGAAATAAGCCTTGATTTTCTCTGACATCAGAAAAAACACATTATTTTTGCACAGTAAAGAACACCCTTTAGATCCTCTGTATAATACTAATAGTATTATAACTCGTCTCTTCAATTAAAGAAGTCACAAAAACTGGAATTAAGATTTTCAGATGCAAACTGAAGTGTGAACAACCTGATGCCACACAGCAGTAAAATGAACTAAAATTCAGCAGTCTTGGCTTTATCACTTTCTACTTCTAGTAAATAACTCTTTCTCCCCAGAGGTGATGCTTCATCTTTGCTTTTATCTTTACTGATGTAGTAAATAAAGGCATTTTCCAGTTGGGTACAACGAAAAGACAACCTCCTTGGCATATGATCTATATGATCATATGATCTATATGACATTACGTACGAGTACCTGAGTGGGTATTTTGTGTTTTAAACTGTAAAGCCAAGTTATTGACAATTTTTCTCTTCCTTCCCTTTCCTAAATTCTCTTCTGTGTTTTGTAACTCCCTATACAGATGACATTTCAGTATGTGCTGTCCTTGCGGCAGTGATAGGCTGGAATAGTGGCTCCCTACCAGGATGGCTGACCTCACTGATGAGGTAAGACCATATGTTATGAGGGACAAAAGACTGAACTCAGACTGGCAGTTTTATACGTTCCTCTCAAGCTTCCTGGTGGTAAAAGCAGTGGCAACAGAACCTGACTAAGCTTTTTTCCCCACCTTTCTTCTGTTTTTTTATCTTCCGTCCAAAAAAAGAAGGAAAAAGCACTTTTTTTTTTCACCCTATAGTGACCCTGTCCTTGAGCCCCCTTTCTTCCTCTGGGAGGCGACAAAAAAAAAGGAGGGGATGGGGGTGGGGGGTGGGGGGGTGGAGCAGAAAGAACAACAGGGGTGGCTGGGTCAGTTCACTCTACCTTTTCCAGATAATCTGAAAAATACAAGAGTAGTATCCTAGATGTTGCTAATACAGGACATAGAATTTAAGGCTGAAACAGAAGATATCAGATATAATACAGGGTATCTATCAGCACTAGCCAAACCCCTTTGAACTATTCCAGCCTCCCTTAATTTACCACCTTTTCCCAGAACCACCTTCGGCCTCTCAGAAAGAGGGTGGTGAAGAGGAGCAAACAGAAGCAAAAAACCAAGACAGTAGGGATGTTGGCTGGGGGACGTTCACTGCTTTATCTGACAACTTCATTTTCAAGTTCTATTTATTTTTATGCACCCTTTGAAAGCTGAAAGAAACTAAAAATGAACTACTAGTAGAAGTATATGAACTACTTAACACTGAAGCTATTCACATAGTCATTTCGAAACACACACACACAGATTTAAAAGACTAAATGAAATTTAGTAGAGCTTCTACTGTGACAAACCAAACTGGGATAAGCTGAGATCAGTATGACAACACGCATGGATAATTTGACATAGATAGCTTGAGCTCTGCAGAAAAGGGGTTTTCAGCCAAATGAAATTTTTACTATCAACTTAAAATTCAGAAGTTACTGGAAGTCTGATTTGCTGGAATTCTCTGTAGTAACAGAAAGATTCAAGTGGGATCTCCTGCCAAGGCTTTATTTACAAAGGAGAAAAAAAAGTACGTCTAGCTTTTATTTGAAGGGGAGAAAAAAAAAAAATCTTTCTACGTTTTCTTACTGTTATTGTAATTACTGGGTACAAATACATACTGCTGGCTTGGACTTAGTAATACACAATAACTAAGCCCTTAAAATTTGGTAATGCAGAAAACTGAGATTATATGTGCCCTTATAACACGTCCCATGTTGGCAAACAAATCATCACTGCCCAGGGTTGCTAGCGATGTCTAAAGAACTAATTCTTAAAAGGCAAATGAGTCTTTCTCCCACCTCTCTATGAACCCTGAGCCAGCAGAGTGGCTCACAATCTCACTTTTTTAAAAAAGGGATGTCTGACAACCATTCTCTTGTCTACTATACATCAAAGAAATCATATAGCTGGATAGATGTGTCAGTCTCTTCAATTTTAATTTTTCCTCTATCTCTGAACTCCAACAACAACAACAAAAATTCTGAAAGCATAATATAAAAACATCAAAAAGCGCAAAAGTATTTCTAAGCATCTCAAAAAAGAAACAGCAGTACAAAAAAGACGTATGACTTAAAGAAAAGCTATGGGATATTCTTCAGTCTTGCTAAGAAAGCCATCTAACCAGTATACAACAACTTACTGCAACAGCATAAAAGCTACCCTCCCTACACGTGAACTTCAGTCTGCCTGAAAACTCACCTGTACAACCTTGGTACAAATGCACTAATTATTGTTTTGTACAATATTGAATTATTTGTGCCCCAAAAGGTGAGAGTTGAAGAAAACAGGACTGGAGTTCCACCGAATGCTCTAGGCAAAGCAGCTTTTGACACTATTTTCAGAGACTAAATATGAGTGGAAATATCTAATTTATGTACACTGGGCATTTAAATTTCAAAGAGGGCAAGTGATTATGCAAGCTGGTTACAGATGTGGATAATGAGGACGCAAGGCCTCAATTAGTCTAAAAGACGCTTTGATTCTTTCCTTCTCAACAAAAAGGGAAACTGATAATGGACAAAGTATCCAGAAAATATAAATGAGACCCCTAAAAGCAGTGGTACTCAAAGCTAAAAGACTCTTAGGGGGATTTATTTCACACAGGTAGGTGGTGGTATTGTATTAAAACAAGGGAAAAAAAGGAAAACTGATCAGAAATTGGGACAAATACCCCAACCTGCTCTTCCATGATTTTGTGATTAAGGTAATATACATTAGACTTGATAATTTCTTTCTGTAAGAACTGCAGGGATTTCTTGCATCTCTGGTAGGGGGAATTATGGAATATTTATAAATAGATGTAGACACCTAAATTAATCTTTATCACATCACATTACATTTCTAAATTTTATCTGATGCAAACAAAAAGAAAATCCTTTTCACCACTTTTCTTGTTACATGTAGGAAATTCTCGCTGTTTAATCCTTTCTATTATACTGACAAACTTGGCTAATCAAGCAACGCTATGGTACACAGTTTTACACTTTACATGGAGACTTGTCCTTTCTTGTCAATGAATTACATTGCTGAAGACAGAATAATTCCCTTATTCCAAAACATTATAAACTGGAAATATTTGAGTTGGATAAAATATTTTGGCCTAATTTAGCAAGCAGTTTTCCCTACTGTTTTAGAACTCCTGCAGCCCCTTAAGACAAGACAAAGGTGTTTAGAAATGCATTGCCATCTAATTGAATTGGTCACAATTCACATCTTGTTTCCAAGGGATAAGAGGAAAATAAAGTTACTGGGTAAACCAAGCGTACATGTGTGCATGTATGTTCTCACTGAAATCATGTCACAGGAACATGTAGTTGGTTTTAAGTGCAAGGCTGAAAACTTTCATTAGAAGAAAGGAAAAGCTCTGACAACTTTCATGTTTTTAACTAATGGACACCTCATTGCTTATATTTCTTCTAAAGTACTTAAAACTTTTGTAAGTGCGAGCAAAAATTTCCCATTTAAAAACTCCCCACACACAACTCATACAGAAATCCCACTTGATCATGCAACAAAGCCATAAAAAGAGGTATGTGATATCAGAATTATTCACTTGGCAATCAAATACATTAGTGAAGACAGAACTGCACCCTCACTCTGTAAGATATCAGAAGTTGTAAAGACGTAAAATTTTGTTTGTGTATGAATCTTCAAGAAAAAAGTAAAAGGAGAAAAGGTAATGAGCCATGATATGATTTGTTTAAAACATTTTTCATGTTTGACCTCTCTTTTACTTAATATCTAGAAATATCTAGAAACATCTAACTTCTTAATTCTGAAAACTAAAATTATCGGAAGTATTAATTTTCTATAAATTGCATGTGTGCCATATGAGCTTGGAAAAATATTATGACCTCGGTTAAAGATGATAAAATGTTACAGTTAGTGTTATAAGAAGGAAATGAAGAACAGAAAAATTAATTGTTCAGTGGCTACTGTATTCTGGTGAAATTTTAATTGAGATTTTTTTTTCCATTACATGTCAAATCTGTAATTGATTAAGATATTCAATGTTACTTAAAAAGGGCACATATTAAATATCCAACTTCATAAAAAACACTGAAAATCCTTCTCCCCAAATATTTCCAGCTTGATAGTACAAGACAAAAAGCAATTAAGAAATTGCAAGAAAATTGCAAATCCCACCTGATGATCCAAATATATGGCATTCCTTTGAAGGTGATGTGAAAGAATCTCATTCTAGCAGGCAGCAGTCAGAAGGGAAAAAGGAAAGGGACAGAAGGTGCAGAATGCATGAAAAGAGCTTTAGAAGATGTAAACTAGACAGTGATCTTTCTGTTTTATGTAGAAATGTAATGCTGCTTTTATCTGCTTTTTTTTGACCTTTTAATATGTTTTGATCCCCAAACAGAAGTGATTAAAGTTTGCTATGAATCAGATTATGAAGCGCTACACTACATTTTGGTGTTACATATGAAATACAGTAAGCCCATGTAAATATCTACAACACAGAAAACTATGAACCCTTTGATAAATCTGTTTTAAACATGTTCTGATTTTCATACACAGATTACAAATAAGATTGTATCTGATATGAGGCACTATAAACAATAAATTAATCTCACTACTAATTTTGATTATAAAAATGCTAGGTTAAACCTTTAAACTTAACTAAAATATATTTCAAAATAATCCTATATAATTTTAACTCAGATAATATCAAAAAGCTATGAGCAAAGCTTCAAAGGGTTAATAGCAGACCATCACATAAACAAAGAATCAACATTACTCTATTCTACTCCCATAGCAGTCAGAAAATATTGCACTAACAGTACAATGCAAACTTTGATTAATGAATGACTACAAGTTAGTGAGAATGGTACATGACACACATAGCTGACCTTTGGGCTGCTGGCCTCAAGTTTTAGTTGCATGAGCTGTGCTAGTGTGTGTTCCCGGATACTACTCAGTTCAGCTTGCTGCCGTCTCAGCTTTATTAGCAGCAGCGTGAGCTCCTCTGGCTGAAGGAGTGCAGTGTGAGAAGCCAAAGGTAGAAAAAAGGTTAATTGGTAACCTAAACAACACTTAATTAACATAAGGGTACTTAGTATCTTTCTTACAAAAACTTTCAATAGTGATACAACAAAAGACATTCCATTTTTCCCAAAATTGACCGCTTTCAAAAATATAATGAAGGGTTAACTTTTACCTACTCAAAACAATCGATACTGCAAATGCCACAGAAGTGGAACATTCTGTATAAAGGACAAAACTACAGGAGAAAGTTTGTGCAGCCCTCTAACTTCTTCTGACAGGCACATCAAATTGATGATATTGACTTAAGTGAAGGGGGAGCTAATTCCAGCCCTTAGGATATCATTACCTGTACACAGACAGTCAGTTGAGCTTGGCAAAACAATTTAAAAATGCCTTCAAGTAAGTTTACGTTATAAAATAATTCTACAAATGTATGTGTCAAGAGTAGAAGTAATTAAAAAACCCACAATAACTGAACTACACCAGAAACAATCATCTTTCACAAAACAGAACTGCACAAGCATGACAAGAATAATTTTACATCCCACCTTCCACAGGTCTGAGGCTATCACTTAATTGTTTTACTTTTATGGCTAAGATGTAAAATACAGCCTTAGGAAGAGATGAAGCATAGTATTTAAATACCAAGATTGTATGTAATGGAAATAAAGTCACACTCAAATGGGTATTTGTCAGATAATTCCACAGTTTAGGTAAGTTTGGGAAACTACTTGAATCATTCCTGGGAACTGCTTTATTAGCAATACTTGAAAGAAAACAAAACACTTAATATCAACAGTGTTTTTGTTATGTTCCTGTTTGCTTCTGTTTTTTACACTTCTCCAGGAGTTAGTCTTATAAGAGGTTAAATATTCATCCAGCATTTTGATTTTCTCACAAATCAAAACCAAACACCCTCCCCCCCAAAACCCTTCTTGCTCTCTCCTACAGTCACAGAATTTCCCCAAAGAAAGGTAGTAAATAAAAAAGCTCCAGAGAACTACATACTAAATTACTGAAAAACAAATGCCAGTTTCTTAGAAGAAAGAAGAAAAATCCCTGAGAACAAGAATGGCACTGGCACTGTTGTGAGGTCATATCAAAGTAGCCCACAAGAGGGAGCAAGGGATTTCCACACAGCTTCAGTTGTGAAAACCATTTGCTCTGAGGGAAAACCAACATCAAAGCCCAATTGTCTAATGGCCAATCTTCCTCTTAGAATAATCTTCTAATAACTCTTTAATTTCAGAGAGTAAGCATAAGAATCTAGACTGCTATATAAGACATTTTCAAGTTCTGTCCAAAAATCAGTGATAATGTTTTCAGCTTGGAAATTAACATAATTTCAAAGCACAGAAAAACTTATTTTTAGAAATAAGATCATTGAAAGTAGCATCTTCAAGCTAAAGGAATAGTGAATCGCTTTTTCAAGATCAGAACTCTTCTCAGGATGGCAAAAGCCCTATTTTACCGCATAGTTAAATCCAGTGTTCGCAAGCAAACTTTTTTCCATAGAGGTGCCCATCAAACAGTATTTCCTACTCCTCTCTAGACATTTGTAACATTGCAAACATTTTTGACAGCTCCTGGGACTCTTGCAACAACCACAACACAAAATTTTGTTTAAAGAGCT